>JABASF010001991.1:0-17601 GCA_019776145.1 Harlomillsia oculata
TTGTCCTGCTTTTCCAACACCAACATAAAGTGGTGACCAAAACAGGATTGCATCATCACCCAATCGACTGCTCCGGGAAGATTAATATCCGTAGCAAGAAATACTATGTCTTCGCCTATAAAAATGAAACAAAACCAGATGAATTCATTGTTCAAGCCAACCTGCAAATACAAGTATATTATTCATTGGAAACCTTACCTTGAAGGGTAGTAATAGATTTGTGATTCATCATCAAGTGAGGCATGACCTGCTCCAGCGCGCCTTGCCATTTACATGACGCACCAGGGCATGGGCAAACGTATGGCCGATATTCACAGGCATCTTCGTGGTCGGTTTTTTCGGTATGTAACAATAGCGTCGTACATCCGTTAGATGAATACTTGCACGGGAAAAAGACTGTATTTGCTACTTTCTCCATCGCCAAATTCCGAATGTTACCTAAAACAAAACAAAATCAACGAAATACAATTGCAATTTCAGCATCATTCCAATAATCATGCTTCACCATCATAGGCAAGATTAAGGAATAATGTATAAAATGAATTACCAAGTGGACCACGACACGTGGGACAGCAGTTAAGTTTTGGCCGGCACACCGAGCAAACTAAGTGTCCAGCCTGACACTGATAAATCGGAGGCAGGACATAATCGAAACACACCGGGCATTCGAAAAAGCTAGCAAGGTCTGCTGGTGACATATTGCCCATATTGCTTCTGCGTTTGGATCCAGATCCACTGGTACTCATGTCGTTCCAACCCCACCCACTACTTACTTCACGATCTGTGGACAAATTAATATATGAGTTTACAAGTTTACTTTGGTAAATACAGTTTCAACCTTTGCATCAATATATTCTTTTAGACAAAAATTATACATAGCTTGAAGTCTTCGCGTCCTTAAAACAAAGTCAAGCATTTCTTTCCGACCACGTCGTTTCCATACGTCTAATGCAAATGACGCTTACGACATTGAGCACTTCGCCATTTCGATAAACAAACCGCGTGAAATCTTACTAGAAGACGTAATACGTATGATACAAAGTGTAAGTTTCAATCCTTATATTCACAGCTTTTGACATTATGAAAGCGTGTGATGAGCGTGGCTGCTACGATAAGCACAAACGTCAAACATAACTTTAATGCAGCAGTACATGAAGCAAAGTACATTTACGCAAATAGCGTGGGATCACAATAATCACACTCGTTTCTATACCTACTAGCTGTACAGCATAATGGTACTAAATCCCTTATGCATAATATAGCAAGATTGTAAAAACAGCAAAGTCAGCAAACGCTTTTTTTCACAGACTTGTCACAGCAAGCCAATAAATTCCTTTCGGCCGCCGACGATAACTCCGTCACTCAAGACTCAAAACTTGAGCAATTAAATGTAAAAGTCTCACACACGACTCACAGTAAAATCAAAAAATGTCGAAATTCTACTACGATTCGAACGCTAATTATATCCTAATATAATGATAGTTATTTCTTTTTGTGTTTGTGATTCAAAGATACGGGTTGACGGCATACGGAACTGAAACGCTTTAAGACTCTTCAACCACAACTTCAAGATATACAATGATGGTCAATGGCGTTATTCTTAATGACTAATGACTACAATGTTAATGTAAAAAATTAGGATTACACGTGTGCAGTATGCTCACGTGGCCCAAAGAATGGATTCAATAAAACAGTGATTGTACCCTATAAAGATCGAAAACTGTACTGACTTCTGATCCCCCGGTTTACGGGGGTACGGTTATGCACATATACACACAGGTACATACGACGATACGACACACGGGCACACGTTGTTTCGTGTAAACTCGGATCGGATGACGAAACTTAAGAACTCGACCACCTTATTTGAATATGGCTAAAACAAAGAGTGATCCATTTCCATTCCATATCAATGCTTAAGGTGTGCAAAAGGGTATTGAAAACCGTGGACAGAGTGAAATAAACGAAGCAAATTCAAGTAAACAATTGGAAGATTCCTAAAGTCAAAACCAGATGAATCATTAGCTATTGCTATCGTTGTGCAAAACCATCATATCATGGTAAAAGCGTGACTTTGACTAGCTGATCAAGCTTGTCATGTCAGCATTTTTCGGGTCAGGCGAAAAGGGAGACCTTTGTGAAGACAAAAGAAAGAACCTCGTCAGCGTCAGTTCTCTTGCCATAAACATAAATACAAAACTACATTCAATTATGCAATAGTTTCAGTTTCAGATAAAGAGAAGAGGTGAAACAAAAAACTGAGCACTATAGACTTATAATTAGACTATAGACTTAGTTAGTACTTAGTACCTTACTATACATGCTACGATATTACGTTCATTGTTTTATGCATTAGAAAAATGAAACAGCTAACAAATAACAACTTTTACTATAATATAAGTAGCAAACATAAAATATACTGCGCCATGCACCACAGCCACACGAATGAAACAGTAAATCTAAATGTCATTGTCCTAGTAGAAAATACAGTCACACAAAAACGTTCTAGCCCTTCTAGCCTTCCAACTTAATAGCTCACATTTCACATGTCGTAACATCCAATTATAACTTTTCATAAAGCACATTTTTCTCTTAATTTTGTGCTCATGACACTTGACTATGACATCTTCAACTAGTGAAATGACAACATAAACGTGGAAAGAAACAATGGCTGCTTGTAGTTTCCATGCAGCGACGACAAATGATTACATAAAAAGTATCAGAACATTTTGCGAAACAACACTGATCGTGAATTCCTTCTGAGATGAATGAGATCTGTATCTATAGTCTATAAGACGTCAAACGCTTTGTTATTCTGATTCCCATGAAATTCATGCATACAAATGAAAACTTACTCTGACGATCTGAAGAGTAATAACATGGAGAAACTGATGTATCGGTGAAACCATGTAACAAACAATAACGGTTTTCAACCATGTATCCTGGAAAGGAACGAAGCAAACAAAAATCGTCGTCGAACATTTTTGCTTCGTTAAAGAGTGTCAAGAGCGTTTCGATGAAAAAACAAATGACAAAGCGTCTGCCTGGGTGTTTACGAGATGAGGGACTGAGACAAACAAACAAATGAAAGATGGAACAAAGAAGGCTTGCAAACTCTGACTTCAAAGTCCCTCCTCATGCATCTTTTAAGATCTTAACTATGAGATTTCAATAGTTCAATATTGAATAATATGCAAAAACAGTGCATGGCTCAACGTTCAACCGAGGCCTTGTAAACCTGGAGTCTTTTCGTCTTACATGCACATAAGGTGAAGCAAAGAAGCAATGCTTTCAACGTTACAAGACTTGACATCCAACTTTTGCTGACTGAACAAAAATCTTAGACAAAAATTATGATTATGACTATGACTAAGGAATTTGTCATCTCATTCTTCAACTTGTCAGTTATTCCTTCTTCAGATCGTATTGACGGAAATAAAACACCATATTTAAACTATAATAAACAATGAATGACATTAAATTGCCAAGCGACGTCTCGTGAGTCATGCACCGACAACATTTGCAGATACATTCAATGCATGTGTCAGAATTAACAAATCCAACCGAATCAAAATTCTCTCAAAATGCCAACAGTTTGAATTTGTGAACACAGTATGAACAACGTGTTTTCCGAGATAAATGACGACGGATGGAAAACAAAACAAACAACAATATTGTGGGCGATGATTAAACAATACAGAATCAAATGTCAAAAAACTGAACGAACAAACCAAACCCGTTTTTTAAAATCAACAATTCCCAAATAACTTGACCATGCATGTTAATGTAACACAACTACTTTCGAATATGAAATTCAAACAATTTAAATTCTATTATCAAATTGTTAAAAACAGGATAAACTTACGATATTAAAGAATCACTGATCGTACATTATATAATGGTAATCCACAACCACAACACACGTTCCAATTCCAACAGACTCAGATGATGATGACAAAATTGATTAAATGAACAACGAATAAACAAAATTTGAAAAACGTCTCATAAATGTATTTTACGACGGAACTATATTATACTGACGGACTAACATCAACAGCAATGAGAAAGATAACACATGTTCAAGTTTGGACTAAAAAATACTTTGTTAAAAAACGGAATGAATAATCATGTCGAAGAACTTTTGGAGAATTCGCTGTCGACTTTTGGTCAGAGAACAATTGAATCAAGAGCGAATGGAAGAATATTGAATTAAAATTTTGATCATTTCAGCAAAATATGAAAATAAAATGAACACGAATGAGTAAGGGAGCTCAAATATTGTAATTTTGTACTTTTGTACCCAAAAATCAGTGCTGACGAGTCGTCTGTCTGCGCTTTTAAAGCAAAATGTTCTGGCTGATTCATTGTTTTCTTCCTATTATCTATACGGACGAGCTATACGGCTATGCCCATGCTATAACACAAAGTATATTCAGGGTAGAAAATTTTATCAAGATTTCAGGAAGTTCAACCTAAAAAATATAGGACAAGTTACAGACCTACCCTGTACAGTTTTGAGCACTTTGCAGTTACACACAAATACACATGCTTGAATGCATTGTTCATTGTTCTTCTGTACATGTGGACATGCACTCTTCTCGACCGTAAAAAGGGATTTTAATCATTTTAATTAATTTTTAATGCAGTAGTTGAGCGCTCATAATTTTTAATGATATTATATATTATATGATTCATAATGTGGCTTATTTTGGCACCTTATCGCATAATGATTTGATCTTTTCCTCTTTCGTTTGCAGTATGAGAACATATTAGGTTACTTACATCAACTAGTAAAAGTATCCTTTTGACACTTTCCGTAACATTTAGACTTTATTGGGAAGAAGCAAAGACACATTTACATGAAGTTATCACATGACAATTTTAAGAAATTCTAAGAAATTTCATAATTTTTGTCATTTTACATTGATATCGTCTATCGACTGGGTATTTAATTTAATGAGTTTAAATAAAACATGGCACTATTATGATGATGGATTCATGAAGGATATTCAATCCTTGTATACAAATGAACAAGAAAAATGAATAACTGACTCAAATTTCAATCAATTTTAACTAAACTGAAGACAGTATCACAAACGTATGGAAAACATGAGCTGTGCTTCCATTGAAGCTGTTTTTAAAATACCTACCCTACTTTATTTTGAATTTGAACATTAGGTTACAAAAAACTACAAATAAATCACAAGTATAAAATGGCTTCAGAGAACATTCAAGAAGCAAACTCACAATCAAAAGTTACGGGAATGACTAGTTTTAAAAAACTGAATAAACAGTTATTCTTTTTCAAAAATCACGACGCAAATATAGCACACCATAACCTGCGGTGGTTCAACATAGCAGTCCATTCGGGGCGAAGTGGCAATGATGAATTTGAATTGGAATCTGGTTGATAACCACTGATCTTATCGTCTTATGCCTTCGAAGTACGTAACGGCGACTGTGACCCCACAAGGCATTCGTCCAAATGGTCATTAATTTTTCGTTCGCAAACGGGCTTTCGACAGAGTGGGCATTCAACTGGTTTCAATTTACAGCACTGACACAGGTTTTGAGGATCAGGTTGAGAATTACCGTCTTCCAAAGCAGGACACTGATCTAAGTGCTCGTTGACATCTTGATCTTCTTCCAGTTTTATTCCACACGCTGGACATATCATTTCCAAAAAGGAGGATTCCAAATCAGGACGTTCCTTGGTGTCATCATCTTCGTCCGATGATGATATAAGTACAACGTCGTCATCTTTGCCCGTAGAAGTAATAGGTTTCACATCCGAACTTAATTTTGGCATTTTACTGGGGACTCCATTTTTAGTGGAATCCGAGAGACTGTCTTTTGCCCTCTTCTTTTCCCAAAGATCTAGTAATGGATGACTGGAACCACCGACAGTTTTTCGTGGCTGAGTGCTACTACCAGTACCACCACCAAGCTTGTGACCAGTACCACTAAAACAAATATTCAGATTTGATCTAATGATTGGGGTTGGGTTTGGGGTCACTGTGTTTCCTGTTTTCATACAAAAAAACACCAAATGAAATGAGCAACAAGGTTAAATATGTATTTTGTATTTTGAAACAAATTCAAGTTTACCTTGATCAGTGACTGGTGCAACAGGAAACATGTCGGTAATTTTGCGATTCTTAGGTGGAGCCGGAATGTCCTTCTTCTTACTTCCAGCCTTTTTCTTAGGTTGAGGTTCTTTGATCTTAACCCAGTTTCCAGAACACCTAGCCTTATGTTCTGCGTACCAAGTGTCATTCGGACCGGGTGCTCGATTCATTGCCCGCTTGACAATACCAAAAAACGGAGCTCGATATTGGCAAGGTCCAGAACATTTCCACCAATGCTGTTTGTAAAAATCCACTTCATCATGAAAAGTATGATACACCTGAAAGGACATTAAACATTCAAATTTTACACCAGGAAATCGTCAACATCCTGACAATAAGCATTAGGGTTAATTATAGCATCAGCATGTATTCATTACCGTAATCTTGGTTCCGGCGACCTTATTAATTCGATACATATGTTCATGGAACTTGGGCCCGTGATCTTCACGTTCTCGATCTTTATCCGCCACGAACAAATATGCATGAATCATTTCATGCTACACAGAAAAACAATAATACAATCACTATCAAATCATTATCAAATCAAAACATGAACCACTGTAATCGTCAATATTGTAGTGAGCTATTAATGTTAATCACATACCAATAAAGTTTCCACAAGATCCTTCCTCGGTCTCAAAGACAAAAGAGGTTTCGACAAATGGATGGAACACCCTCCTCCACGTCCGGAATAGCGACAAAGCCCTAATTTAAAACATGACATTACTTTTTACTCACCATTTTATAAACTATAGTTTCTCACCATAATATAATCAAAATCCTTCAATGACTCACCAGCACACAATGTCATTCGACTGCTCCATTTGATCTCGACGGCTGCCAACTTACTCCAAAAGTACTCCTTATCAAACTGAGTGAACAGTGCAAAAATATCCGGATTCGGATCAATCAAATCCCACTGTGGATCCACTAACTTGGATTTTGTGGAATGAGCCATTATGTTTATTACTTCAAATTCCGATATGTCCGTTTCGTGACACCTTAGGTAATTTTCCACTCTTTCGAGTATAGATTACAGATTTTAATACTTTCAGGCTAATTTTGTAAATTCCGTCTAGGAAGTTATATTTTTAGAATTATATAGAGTTGTTGATACTTAATATTGATATGAGGCCTCTCTCCTCATATAAGAGACGGAAAGGAAAGAGACAAGAGACGACGAGACACTCCGTCTCCGTTGCTTTGCTCACCTCATGAGGCTGGCTCAATGCTTTTATGCTAGCAAAGGCAGGAAAACCAAGTTAGCGCTTATTCTTGGGTTTGGAGAGGAGTCGCGCCTTTTACCGTCGGATTCTCATTGCGAGAGGTTGCTTTTCCCTTCATTTGTGAACTTCCAAAAAACTACTTTGGTGGCATTTTCCTGCTTGTGCTGTTTGTTGTGTGTACAAATCATTGTCGGCGTTGTTCTTTCTGTTTTATTATTTGTGGCGTCTGCCGGTGCATGCGACGTGAGCGTTTCATTTGCATTCTTTTTCTTGAGCGGCTCCTTCTTTCTTGTTTATTTGTCACGGCCAGTCATGTCGTAGTTTTGGGATTTTTTTTTTCAAAATCCTTCTTGTCATTCCGTGTTTTTGGGATACTCAAATCTTGTTTTTGTGGTGAACGACAACGACATCCATTCCTTAGTTAGTGACAATGACAATTAAAGTGTACTATAATAACCGATTTCTGAAGACTGAATCCGTCAGCCCGGTGGCGCCGGTGGTCGTGTCCCTGGGCTTTGCAGTAAGGTTCACGTTTCAGATTTTACTTTTATTTTACTTCATTTCATTTTATACTTTGTATGAACAAATGTCCACGATGTTTTATCTGTCCAATCTTGCGAGCTTTTAGTACTCTTTTTGGGTATAGTTTATTGTATACTGTATTGTTTATTGTTTATAGTATTTTTAATCGTCTTGGTTTCTTTCCTCTTTGCTTTTTAGATTGTGTACAGACGTTCCATATGAAATGTTTTAATTCCACTGTTCGTTGTGTCGCAGTTGTCAGATAGATAACCATCACATAAGCTTTAACAGTAAGTTTCATTTACAGTTTATTTTGGATTGGGTTAGTTTTGCTTTTTGATGTTGGTCACACAAAATATAGCATATATGCTGACGTCATGAGGTCATACTGCTGCGATTGGGTATTTGATTCTAGGCTTATTTTTGGATTCTTTTAGACTCTGTTTTGACTTGAGACAATTGAGGGTCGGGGTCAAAAAGAGGAAGGAGCAGGTAGGCTACCCGAAAATAGAATCCGAAAAGGTAATCGAGGATTGTTTTATAATGCGTGGTCTTGCCGAGGAGAATGGGGTGAAAGACGTAAGTTCAGTCCCCTCGTTTCGGTACGTGGTCATGGAAGACCAAATCGTGTACAGAAGGTCTGATCGTCCCGATGAAGATGGAACCGTACTGTTGCGCTGTACTGTTGAGATTGAAAAAATTCCTGAATCCACACTGAATTCATTTAGCAGGCGTTTTAATGGGAACGTGACCAACCCTAATGAAGTCCCCGTGTATAACGCACCACTGACTTCAACTAAGATCACCAGCGAACAGTGGAAATTTTTTTCTCAGTACAACAAGGGGCGTAATAATTTTATCATAAGTCCAACGGATAGGCCTACGCCTACGGTATCTGATGAGCAAGTAGTTGGGGGTGCGAATCCACTCGATAAACAGAATGGCGGACTTGGGGTATCTGTTGAGCCAGTAGCTGAGCGTCCGAAACCACTCGGTAAACAGAATGGCGGACCTGGGGTACCTGTTGAGGCGCGTGCGAAACCACTCAAAACGAATGGCGGACTTCGGGTATCTGTTGAGCCAGTAGTTGAGCGTACGAAACCACTCGATAAACAGAATGGCGGACCTGGGGTACCTGTTGAGCCGCGTGCGAAGCCACTCGCTAAAAATATTGACGGACGTCGAGTATCTGTTGAGCCAGTAGCTAAGCGTGCGAAACCACCCAAGAAAAAGAAGACCGGGCGTCGGTTAATAGGCACATACGAATACAACGGCCACTTACTGAATTGTTGTATTATCACACTGCACCGAGTGCGTGTGGAAGAATTTGTTAAGACTCCTGGTGGTCATTACCGTGTTCCGGAATTGTTAATTCCTACGGAAAACAACAATGTGCTGATGCGGAAACAGTGTTCAAGACAAATGCCGTCAAGTTTACAACGGGGACGAGAAAAGCGAGAACGTTCCAGTTCTGAGGAAGACGATTTCAGTGACAGGCCAGCAAAGAAACCGAAAAAGCGGGATAGACTTCCGAAGAAGGTGGCGGAAAGTAAGAAGTATCCAAAACCAGGAGCTTTCAGTTCCGAGGAAGACGATTTCAGTGACAGGCTAGCAAAGAAACCGAAAAAGCGGGATAGACTTCCAAAGAAGATGGCGGAAAGTAAGAAGTATCCCAAACCAGGAGCTTCAAGTTCTAAGGATGAGAATGCTAAGCGTAGACAATATCCAACTCGGCCGCGCGTCCAAGGATCTGGACCGTATTCACCCAAACATAACTTCTTCAATACTTTCCAAATTCCTAAAAAGATACCCCCCGTTGAATCTACTACGAGCGTAAGTTAAAATTGCAATTGGTTAGGATTTTTGAAACTTACACAACTTTGTTACAATTCTTTAATTTTGCATTTTTGTAGACCATTACTGCCCAGCCCAGTTCTAACAATTACAATTCCTCTACGACCAACGAAGGGAGAGGGAATACTGCTACGAAAGTTTCCAGTGCTACTGTCTCTAGTGGCAATGCACGTACGGCAAGTCGGATTGAATTTAAGACGGCTGCTCCACGTCCGATCCCTGGACCTTCGCGGTCTATTAGTAATCAGCGTCTATCAAGATTTACGAATGCTCCTTTAGACCAGCTCCCTGGACCTTCTAGATCTAATCAACGTCCCTCTAGATTTACGGATGCTCGTTCCGGTCCTATTCCTGGACCTTCTACTTCTAAAGGACTTCCCAATGCTCCTGTGGCACCACCCAAATTATATGCAATGCCATTCTTGAATGAAATATTCAGCAACATGCTGGGAAAAAAAGAAGCGGAGAAGAGTGGCAAGAGACCCATCAGTCCAAGTAATATGACAGTTACTACAAGTTGTGCTTTGAAATGAAAGAATGAATAATGAATTCGTAATACATGTTTGTTTCACCCATTGTTTGTTTTGCAGTAAAATTCCCGTCACCAATTCGTCGCCCGTCTCTCCAGACACCAAAATCTGAAGAAATGTATGAACTTCCTCAGAAACGACCAAAATATCAGAACTTTCGCTTCAACTCCAGTGATTCGGCTTCTTCGAGCGACAATGACAGCGTTAGGGTCCGTGATAGTGATGCTGATGACGAGTACGAAGAACCGCTGGTGGACGAAATTAAGAGTATAGATTTCAATCATTTTTTAATGAATGCAAAGAAGAAGGAGGCAAGTTTTACGGAGCCATCAGTCAATATTCAGAATTCTCACCCTAGTAGCGATGAGGAACTGTTAGAATTGGAAATTTTTGCAGAGCCCGACGATTTGTAGGTATTCGTACATTCTTTAGTAATCTAAATTACCAGCACTAAACGTGGTAGCTGCCATCTATAGTTGGTACTAGATTTTAGAAATGTAGCCCTTGTAGCGAAATCCCTTAGTTTCTTGTAGTCAAATTTTAACTTTGTGATGTCCCCCTACAATTTGTTTGCGTATAGGAATGAATTTTTGTCAACACATAAGTTAGGTCTTTGTAATTTTAATTGCAATATCTGGTGAATTTCTTTCTAGTTCAGATTCTCGGTTTTTATGCGTTTCTGTATTTTATTGTGATTTGTGACATTGTGACTATCTTAGCTTTAGCTTAATTGATATCGCATGTTGAAACGTTGAAAGGTGTTCGTGTTGTTCAGATTCGCCATATTGCCATTATAGGATTTTAGTCTATTTTCTTTACGATTGAATTGTGTTAGTGAGAGGAGTCAAAATAATTGAATTGATTCTGTTGCCATATTTATTACGATTATATAGAAATGTAGCCAATAGTATTGCCCTTTTGTTTTACAAATATTAAGACGACATAAGCGTTTGAGTGCTCAGTGTTAAGTTAAGGCATTTGGTGGTGACTACATTACTTTTGACAAAAATGGATTTTCTGGTGTTGAAATTACGGTTTAAATAATTTATTGAATCAATTAATGTAATGTACGAATTTCTCTCTTACGATTATATAAAGATATTATGAAACCATCATTCATGAAAGCTGAGTGTGTTGTCGATTTTGGAGCATAGGAATTTGCTTGAAAGGACATTTGGCCAAGAAGAACTGCTTTTTTAAGCGACGGCAAAGGGAAACAAAGCATAGCAATAGCAAGCCATTAAAAATACTTGGAAGACGTTTGGAACTTTAGATTAGATTAGACTCAGAACCAGAACCAGGAATGGATCCGATGGTTTGAAGAAACTCATATAACAACCTTTTTCCGTAATGTAGTAGAAAATTAATCCTGATCTTCTGACTGACTACCTAGTCAAATTGTGGTATAGTGGGCTAATGGGCTGTTTATGCTATCTTATGCTATGGCTATGACTCACTATAGGCAGCATAGGGCGACGGTAAAGCAAAGGCAAGAAGGAATTCTGGTTTATGTTTTATGTTGGAAGGAGCAGCGGTGTGGACTCCAAAATAAAACCGAATCGCCTTCTTCGGATTGAGTGTTCCGAAAAAGGGTCGGAGTCAGGTTTTTTCCACATTGAACAAGGGCTGAATTATATTTAGTGGTACAAAGCAGTGTTTTAATACACAGGCCAACATATTTTGTCGTTTTATTAATTTAAAGTACAATTTAAACCCAAGAATTTTTTGTACATAGGCTTTTTTTGTTTGTGTTTGTCTAATTCGTGAATTTCGTCTGTCGTGTTGTCCATTTTTTGTGTTTTATTTTTTGTGTAGTCAAATTGAGAGACGTAAAATTGTGAGACTGACAACGAATGGAAGCGTAATCCCTTTGGATGCAGATGTTTATCTGTTCTCCTTGAGGTTTGATACAAAGATTAATAATATAGGATTAAAATAAGGATTAGTTAGGAGTTTAGGTGGAAGGAAAGAGTCACATTGACTTTTTTGTATAATGCAAACGTAATGTCATACTGATAGACAATAACCAAAGATTCATTTCATGTATGCGAAGAGTTACAATTTTTAACCTTCTAAAAGACAACTTGGTTCCAGAAATATTTAAACGGGAGTACAATTTTGTAACGTAAAGCGTAACATTTTGATTTATTAAAGGTGAATACAGTATTTTGACACGTTGTTAGTTAAAGGGGCGTGTAGCCAAAATCACACACAACAGTAGTATTAGTGTTGGAAAGGGAGGAATTTAGTCATTTCCTACGTAAAAACTAGTTAATTAAGTTTGATATTGTGAAAAACTCTGCGACCCGTTCTGAAGCAAAATGGTAAGTTCATTTATGAATAAGATTAACTATTCTTATTCTAATGCCATGAAGATGTGTATAGGTATCTAGTTGATTAACTGGTTCGAGTTGATTAAAACAATGTTTGAATTTTTTTCAATTTTGTTTAGCCCACTGCTCCGCAATTGGGTTCTCCGCCTGATGAACAGGACAAGTTACTCGATGAGGCTCTTGGGATTGTCAAAGTGCAAGCATTTCAAATGAAAAGATGTTTAGACAAAGGAAGACTGATGGACGGCCTCAAACATGCGTCGACAATGTTGGGAGAATTGAGAACATCTATGTTGTCACCTAAAAGTTACTACGAGTTGTGTAAGATGATTTTATAAAGACTCTATTCATATTTTCGAGTTATTGATTGATTAATATTGCACACTTGTTTATTTTCAGATATGGCTGTTACAGATGAACTGCGTCACTTAGAGATTTATTTGGTAGACGAGTTTCAAAAAGGAAGACAAGTGTCTGATTTGTACGAGCTTGTTCAGTATGCTGGGAACATTGTCCCGCGACTGTAAGTTGTAATCTCTTACCATTAACAGTAGAGTAGCTCACGAATATTAGTTTATTAATCATACATGGTTGCGTTGATTTGTACTAAAATACGTGATTCAATATGATTTAACAGCTATTTGTTGATCACTGTTGGACTTGTTTACATCAAGACTAAGCCAGTTTTGTGTAGGGACGTGCTGAAGGATATGGTTGAAATGTGTCGAGGTGTTCAGCACCCGCTTAGAGGACTTTTTCTGAGGAGTTATCTTTTGCAGTGTACAAAGAATGTTCTTCCTGATAGCGGTGATGGAGAAGGAACATTAGAAACCGATGATATGAGTGGAGGGAATGTAAGTACAATTGTGTGTGATGTGTTTCGCTTATAAATTGCTGTTAGATTCCGAATTTTACTAAATTTATACCGTTTATTTTGTATTGTTTGTTT
Source organism: Harlomillsia oculata (assembly GCA_019776145.1). Classification (NCBI taxonomy): domain Eukaryota; kingdom Metazoa; phylum Arthropoda; class Collembola; order Entomobryomorpha; family Oncopoduridae; genus Harlomillsia; species Harlomillsia oculata. The sequence continues at coordinate 13,543 of JABASF010001991.1, forward strand.
ATTTTAGGTACAAGATTCCGTGGATTTCGTTCTCATGAACTTTGCTGAGATGAATAAACTGTGGGTCCGAATGCAACATCAAGGTCATTCTCGTGATCGTGAGCGGCGAGAAAAGGAAAGGCAAGACTTGAGGATACTTGTTGGAACTAACTTGGTTCGATTATCACAACTTGAATGTATCGATCTCGAAAGATACACCAGGGTTGGTGACACAATTGAATAATAGCTCAGATGGCCAAATCACTTTAAATTTACAATTTAAATGGCTAATGTTGATGTTTATTTTTGTATCTAGTCTGTCCTCCCTAGCATTTTAGAGCAAGTGGTGAGCTGTCGCGATGCCATTGCTCAAGAATATTTGATGGAGTGCATCATTCAAGTGTTTCCTGATGAATTTCATCTCACGACTTTGCATTCCTTTCTAAGGGCTTGTGCTGAATTGCAGCCCAGTGTGAATGTTAAGAATATTATAATTGCATTGATCGACCGACTAGCAGCTTATACTCAAAGAACGAAACATGAAGGAGGAGTGGTCTCTACAAATCTACAGCTGTTTGATATATTTTCGGATCAAGTTGCACAAATTATTATGGTTAGTTGACCGTAGGCTTTATGAACAAATGTGCTGATATGACTATGCTCACAAATTTTGTCTTTTGTGTATTTCAGTCTAAACCAGATATGCCATCTGAGGACATTGTGGCACTGCAAGTATCATTAATAAATTTAGCTAATAAGTGCTATCCTGACAGAGTAGATTATGTCGACAAGGTCCTGGGCAAGACGACAGAAATTTTCAACAAATTCAATCTAGAAAGAATTGGCCAAGCAACTCCTGTTGGGAGGGAACTCATAAAACTACTCAAAATTCCTGTGGATAATTACAACAATGTAATGACACTCTTAAAATTGGAAAATTTTGGCAATCTCTTGGACTTCATGGAATACGATGGACGAAAATCTATGGCTGTCTACCTTATCAATAATGCACTGGAAAATGAAACACTGATTGCTACTCATGAACAGACTGACTTTATGTTAGGACTGGTATCGGCGCTTATACAAGATCAAGCAGATCAACCAACTGAGCAAGTGGATCCTGAAGATTTTGCTGAAGAACAAAGCCTCCTTGGCCGGTATGATCGCATTAGAATGCCAAAAGTTGTGTGTTTATGATTCTAGAATCTTCGTAATCATTTCAATTGCAAAAATGTTTCAGGTTTTTGCATTTACTAATTTCGGATGATGCTGACGAACAATACTTGATTTTGAACACCGCGAGGAAGCATTTGGGTGCTGGTGGGAACAAGAGAATTCCATTTACTCTTCCACCTATTGTTTTTGCTGCATTTCGACTTGCGTTTAAATACTATCAAACAAAGGACGAGGTGCTAAATTGCATCATTTAATTTCATACCATACATTTTAAAGGTTCATTATTTTTCAACTGTATTTGAACTTTCAGGATGATAAATGGGATAAAAAGTGTCAGAAGATTTTCCAGTTTTGCCACGAGAACCATCGTAGCACTAACCAAAGCTGAACTAGCGGAATTGCCGCTGCGGCTCTTTCTTCAGGGTGCATTGGCGATAAACAAAATTAACTTTGAGAACCACGAAACCATGGCGTATGAGTACATGTCCCAGGTTTGTCATTTCACTCACTCGTTCCCGTATTATTGTATTATTGGAATTTATTAACGGTAACAATGTGAATGGGTGTGTTTTCAGGCGTTTTCCTTATACGAGGATGAAATATCGGATAGTAAAGCTCAATTAGCTGCCATCACGCTGATTATAGCTACATTTGAGCAGATGAGTTGTTTTGGAGAAGAGAATCACGATCCACTTCGAACCAATTGCGCATTGGCAGCATCAAAACTTTTGAAGAAACCAGATCAATGCCGTGCAGTTGGTGTGTGTTCACATCTCTTTTGGTCTGGTCGTTCTGTAGTATCAGGAGGGCAGCCGGTTAGTTACATTTTTTAAGGATTACTGTCAAATCATGAAGTTCTGTAGTATTTGGAATATGCAGTTGAAATGAGGATAAAATTATAATACTAAAGTGACAGGATATTTCGTTTATTTGTAGATAAAGGATGGCAAACGGGTATTGGAATGTTTGAAGAAGGGAGTTCGAATAGCAAACCAATGCATGGACCCAATGGTGCAAGTTCAGTTGTTCATAGAACTCTTGAACCATTACTTGTTTTTCTTGGAGAAGGGCGACGATCAAGTGACAGTTAGCCTGGTAAATCAGCTAATCAAGAAAGTGAAAGATGAACTTCCAAACTTAGAACGAAGTGATGACACTGAACAAATCAACAAGCATTTTCTCAACACTGTTGAACATATAAAAATCAAGCTGTCGACAAACCCAGAAATGTATAAGGGAGCTGAACTTGAGTAATTAGCGTGCTATTCTTTTAAGTTCTATATCATTACAGTCCTATCCGCTTAAGAAATTTGTTTATTCAAGTTGTTAACTAATGTTTGCAAAATTATCAATACTGCTGCCATTTTAATTGTATGTTGCAGTGATTTCACTGTACAAGTTAGACAAGTTTGCCAGTTACAAATCGTACTGGTATTTCTGAGCATGAGCACCCTGTTGATAATAATATTTTCTCGTACATTATACGTTTTCAATGACGCAGAACATTATTCTAGAGTACTACTAATATAGTACATAATATATAGAAAATGTCTATGATAAATTGGGAAACTTTTTTCAATCTAAGCGATTAAGAATAGCAAACCAGAGAACTAAACATAAGGGAACATGTATTTATAGCAATTGTCATTTTGGAACCGTATCCATTCTGAATTCCCATGTTTTCGTTTGTGATCATGATGACGTAAAACACGTGAGCCGTGTCGTAAGGACGACATACTTTGTTAGTTATTATTGAATACAACATTAAGCTTTTAAGTGAAGTGTACTGTAGTTTGTTAATTAATGGTACCTTCCTTTAAGGAAAGAAAGGCAGATTGAAGTGTGCTATACCAAAAAATTGATAATAATGAGAGTTGTCACTGACTCAGTGAGATTCGGACTGGTTTTCTTCGTGTAGTTACATTACATTATACGCACGAATTCAAAAAAAAATGTTGAAAGATAAATTGTGTCCTACGTAAAGAGCATGATAACTGATAAGTGTAGTAAATATATTATAGGCACTTTTTTGAAAACCTAAACTATACAAAAATTTGAATAATAAAATAATAACTAATCATTCGAAAGTTTGATGAACCATTTGAATTGGTCTGGTTTCGAGCATTGAAATTGAAGCTGTCTTAACATTTACACAATCATATACACTATCGGAGCTTTCGTAACTATGGATCATTGATTATCTAATGATCTTCCGGTCACTTTGAGTCTTCTCGAGTGTAGTGTACTTTGAGGATTCCACTAACCCAACCAACCGAATATGAATCGTCCGGACCCGGACACTCTGGACTTAAGACGTGAGGAAATGACGCATGCAAATATAACTTGATAGTTGATAGGAACCCGTGCATTATTTGTATGCATTTTGATCTTTGATATGATTTGATCATTTGATTTTGAGTGGCTCATGTTCAGTGTTAGCGGGAATCACATTTTTGGGAAGGAATCATTTTCGGAATTTTGGGAATCAGGAATCATTTTCGGAATCGATTCCCGCAAATACTGCTTAATATGTGGAGCTGGATGGGAAGCTCCGAACATAGTACAACGTCCTTGCAAAACATTTCGTAACAAAATCCTTTGGCCCTCTCGCTCTCCTTCTTGTTGTAGCCGTGCGGCCGTGCTGCTGTGGCTGTGGCCTCACTCAGCTTCGGCTCTGCGTTTTCTAGTGTGTTCCAGAGACCGGCAACTTAAGTTTATAGAACTGCTGAAATAATTAATTAATAATTTGATAGAAAGCCTCAAAATAAGTTTATAATAATTTGATAGAAATTGAGTTTTTTCGTCATTTTTCCACTGTACTTTTCAAAAAGAAGCAGCAAAAGTGAGTTTTTTGAGCTTTTTAGTGGAACTTCTATACTTTTAAACGCCTTACAAGCGTTTTTA
>JABASF010001992.1:0-17593 GCA_019776145.1 Harlomillsia oculata
GATGATTTTAGAGGCGAGCTCAACTTAGCAAAGGTCATGCAAAATCGAATCAAGGGCGATTTGCAATGGGATGATGTGAGAGAAACTCCATTGAGGTACATTATTTATTAGCTTATTCGTTATAGCAGTTTTAGTATTCGAAATAGTAGTATGTAATAGCACACGTTTTTATGATGTCATAATTGCTTTCACTTTGGATGTCATTACAGTGAAAATTTCTTGGGCGAAAAGAAATTATGGCTGGAATTGGAAGGAATCGGCGAGCACGTACTGGAAGTCCAGAATATCACCAAGATTCAAGGAGAAACGAAATCTACTGAAGATAAAAGAGTGTCGGAACCAGGAATTTTAATCACACAACAGAAAAATGAACCAGACTTTTGGGAAAATGCTGATGGACATTTCGAAGAGGACTTAAAGCTCATTTTGGCTGAAAATGAGGATGAAGTGATTGAAGAGGAAACGGATGAGGAACTCGCTATGTTGCAAAGGGAGGTTGTACTCAGTGATGAGGAGGACCCTTTTGTTCCACTGGAAGATGTCTCCTGTCAACCTGTGAAGCTTCTGGATTCTTTAAAATCAACAACTCGCCAGCGTCAAGAAAGCCTGGCAGCTGCATTGGCAATGGCAGATGAGAATGCTAAAGCGAAGAAGCGTCAATGGGAATCGGAATCGGATACAGCTTCTGTCGCATCTGTTACAGAAGAATTGTGTCGTAAGTATTACAGTATTGCACACAGCTTCATTCTAAAATTACGCTTTTTAAAACTTGATGGTCATTTTTAAAGGATTGCGTGATGAGAAAAGAGGACATGAGACACTCAGGGACCAATATTTGTCAGCACAAGAACTTCCTCTTGGATTATCGAATAAGAATAGGAACGCGGTGGACGTTAAATGTGTGGATAAGAATAGAAAAAAGAACGAGAGATGTCTTCCTCCGGAATTAGTGTTGAGAGCAATTAACACCGAAACTATGTGGGGAATACCCGAAAACACACCTTTGACTCGTTCACAGTTTAAATCTCTGATTCGCCATGTAGAACAGCATCCCACGAATGATTACATATGTCTCGTTTATGCTCGACCGTATTTACATCCTGAGTTCAATCCTTACACATTCAAGTATGATTTCTTAATTGCACTAAACGTTAAGCAAAGCGTACGCCTAAATATACGACAAATATAGATCAAATTATTCATTCATGAGTTATAAAATGCACAGGGTTGTTCACTTCTCGGATTTGGACCCAAAAAATTACTACACTTTGAGCCGTAATGGAATTGTTTGCTTTCGAAAAGAATTTGCAGAATTCTTTTCTCTTGTTGAATTTGAATCTCAAATGTTGCTTTACGATCGTGTCAAACAAGTAAGCGAAAATAATAATCCTAAAAGATGTCAGTGATTGGTATTATATAACTCTAATGCATACATGCGGATTTGCGGATGCGTGACAACTGACAAGACAATTGACAATGCCTAATGAAGGTTTTACGAAACTTGTATTTACCAGTTACAATTTTTCAAAAACTTTCGAGAATGGCGTGTTGTCACATTCTGGCAACGCTATTTACGGAATGAAAAGGTGAAGAGGATGAAAGAAGACTTGCAACAAAGTATGTTTATCTGCAGAGCTCCATTGAGGAATATGCTTTTAAAGCTGCATTCTGCAACCCATGAAGTACAATTTCAAAATTCAAATGATTACATGTACTTATACAACAAGTGAAAGCGCATATAAACAGAATCTTCATGTAATCTTTTGCGCAGCTTTCCGCTTCCGGATTTCTTCATCTTGAATCAAGTGAAACGTTGAGTCTTGCTAGATTTTTGGAAGTTCAAAAAGCGTATTTGGTAAACGTTGAAAAAAGCTTGAAAGATTTCAAATCTGGAATTGTGAGCCTGGCAGTCGACGCTTGCCGTAGTTGTATGACTCAGGAAGGCTTTTCAATTGAGACGTATGCACAAGAAATGCGGTTTTACCTCAAAAATCAAACTGGTACTATTAACCTTTATATCGTTGTACTAGTTTATTTAAGTATAATAGTTTTTTGACCGGTTCGTATGTAAATGTTTTACCAGGGCCTGCGAATGATGAAGGTAAAATGGTTAATGTTCTCCTCTATCCCGGGCAGTGGCTAACGTACTCGAAACAAATGCAAAAACGTTCCGTCTGCTTCCGCATTACGGAGTAAGTATTTGTTACACCTTACACCACACATTCTTAAGCTATTTTCACTACTTTCTCCCGTGTACGCTCGTGAAAGTAGCTAACGCGTTCTCACAACTGTATAGATTTTTAAAACTTGTGGACTATTATATGAATACTACTTATTTCAAATTGATGAAGAACACAATGATAATACTCATGAACGAAATGGCTCGTTTGTCTGCTAATTTGTCATCGTCTTCAGAGTTTCAATGCTTCCCTACACATTTGGAACAATATAAAGCTCTCATGGAATCACATGAAAAATATGTAAGCTTTAAAACTTTGCGACCTTGGTGAAGCATTTAATAAAAAATCTAATAAGAATGAATATCAATAGGGGAACAAGCTCATAACACCTGCTACAAATTCTCAACCTTTGGTAGACATTGGTTGCTCTTGGAATGAGACGGAACTCATTTTCGCTCCTTCTGCCAAATCGTACATTCGGGGATTTCACAAATTGTTTGGATGGTGGAGAAAAATCGTTGTCACATTGGATAATGTCATTAACCATGAGATTTTTATGCCGTACACAGAGTGAGTCGGTTTCTTTCGATCAAAACTAAATGTTCTGAGAAAGCTTAACTTAGCAATTTCGCGATCGTAATTTGCATTTAGACCAATCATAAATGGAATGCTGAAAAAAAGAAAATGTGGAACTGGACCCGATATACAACTTTTTCTTGGACAAGATCCAGAAATCCTGCAAATTCGAAACACAACTGAGCTTATTCTTCAACATGGGTTTGAATGCAGTCGTGAGTATGCGTTCCAATTTGACCGAATTCGTATTTTCTGCATTCACAACGATGATACGAACATAAATGATTTCAGAAAAATTCGAGGTCAGTTCATTTCAAGCGATTATAACTTCTGATCGTACTAAAATATAAAGTACTTGGTACTTAACTAATGAATTGTGATTATGATAAATAAAATGAACAAAATTACTTTTCAGCTATCGAAATATTCAACCAGCTTCTGCTTACTTACGAAGATCAGATAAATATGATCAAGGGAGTTGAAAAATTCAAAGTTCTTGGTGTTTTAAGAATGAACAATCATTTTCTTAAACGAAGAGCAGCTAAAAGCATCATGAGATGCGTGTCTCGTTTGCATCGTTTGATTCCAAAGTTAGAAAAATTAGAAATCTCATTGAATAATTTCTTGAACTCCTAGTCGAGTTTCATATTTATGATCGAATTTAAAATGATGTTTCTTTTACAAGGGTTGGTTCAAAACTGGTAACCGATCTGCAATCCAACATCGAATTCTGCACCGAACAGCTTGCCTTTGAACCCGAATCTCCGGAAGATTTTGTTGCCTACATCAAATTTTTGGACGATATGCCTAAAAAAGTTTGTTTGCTACATTTTCAAATCTTAATGTATGCTATTAAATATATAATATAATATGCTTGCTAAGGTTATGCTTGATTTGCAGATGGGAATAATTGAATCTGATTTATCTGTATGTACAAAACTTTTCGACTTGATTCGAACACACGAGATGAAAGGCACTGAAGCTGTAAATTATAGATTCGAAGGACTCAAACCCATTCTAAGTGATCTTACCAAACAACTGGCCATTCAGTTAACGAATAGAGAACATTTGATTTCTGCATTAGTGAATCAAATGAATGAAATCACACAAACAATTTTCATGGATGTTGAACTGATTTCTGCTACTATTCAAGTAATTTATTAAATTAATTTAATACAATCCGTTTCTTTTCGTTCTTAATTTTCATGAAAATTGGAAGCTAACAATTCTCGTCACTTCTTCTTTTTCAGGGACCTGAAATTTTGGATGCAAAATCAGATTCGATTGAAATGCATACTTTAATGCTTGAAAAACAAATTATTCTACAGACTCATTATAATCAAGCTATGATGTTTAACGAATATCAACGACAATTGAAAGTAATGATTTAACTGCATTAATTTTGAGTAATTTAGTTAATGAGTTACGATTACAAGCATTTAATACAATTTATTGTATTTACGAAATGGCAAGGCCCGTTGACGAACTTTTGTCTTTTGTGAAATAGAGAAAGGTGGATTAGGAAAATGAGAGGATACCAAAATTGATATGTTCTGTTCTGTTCTATTAGTTGGACGTAATGGATTTTGCTGCATTGAGCTCACTCATGGAACTTACTCGCTTGAGATTTGAAGTTTGGGATGGAATGGTGAATTGGGACAAACAACGAAAAGAATGGGACGAAGTTGCATTCATTTCTCTGGATCCGGAACAAATGCAAAGAGAAGTGAACAAGTACTTGAAAAATATTGAGCTTCTTGAACAAGGACTTCCGCCAAATGATGTCGTGAAGATATTGAAAGACAAAGTGGATGAGTTGAATGCACAACTACCTCTCATTGGAGATTTACGCAATCCTGATTTGAAACCACGACATTGGGCTGTGCTAGAGAGAACAATCCAGCAAAGTGTAAGACATGACAAGGGCGTGACACTGAAAAGCTTAAGTGACGCAGGCATCAGTGAACTAGCTCAGCTCATTCAACAAGTTTCCCAACAAGCATCTGCTGAATCCAAAATTGAAGCATTAGTATTCGAGGTTGAAAACACATGGAAAGACATCGAATTGCCAATTTCCTTTTACAAGGATTCATTCACTCTTGGATCTACTGCTGAAATGCAAAGTCTTCTTGACTTCAGCAATGCTCACATCAACACAATTACCAGTTCCCCTGAGCATCATTTCCAATTCATCAAAATCAAGCTGGATGAATGGATTCGTCTTCTAACTCTGTTTGCTAATACATTGGTTAGTAACATTTTAAACTCACTATACATAGTCTAGAGTCGATTGCATACTGCATTATATTCACTTCAACTTGTGACTATTCTTTGCCCAGGACGTTTGGCTCACCTGCCAAAAGAACTGGATTTATTTGGAGTCTATATTTTCATCTGCCGATATTCAGCGAAAGTTGCCATCCGAGGCAAAGATGTTCAACCAGGCGGACAAAGTTTGGAAAGAAATCATGGCGCAAACTAATCGAGTAATAATTAAGTTCTTCACATAATGTTGAAGCTGTTTATTTGACTGAATTACCTTGAATTTGAAACATAATTATTTTAAAGATGCCATTGGCGCTGCGGGCTGCCACGTATCCTGGTCTCTTTGAGTCGCTCTCAACTGCAAATCAACTTTTGGAACAAGTGAGCAAGAGTCTGGATGACTATTTGGAATCAAAGCGTCTTCTCTTTCCTCGCTTTTACCTTTTATCCAACGAAGAGTTGCTCAAGGTTCTAGCCCAGGTACTCATTAATCAGTTACCAGTTCCAATCATTGCTTTTTCAAATCACTTCTATCATGTAGCTGAATCACAATCAAATCACTACTATTATATAATGACATTTTAAGTTGTATTTTAACCTTTTGATTTTCTAGACCAAGGCGGACATAGTTTTAACATGATCTAAATCTAAACTTAGCATGTTCGCATGCGTCCTCTTCTTGATACATTTTTATAATAAAGTTACGCATTTGTATAATTGGAAAGGAAATGGTAGACTTTCTTGCTTTCGCTTGCTTGCACATTGCACAACTAGCTTTAATGTTGCTTATTTTATATATAAGTAAAGTAGCCTTTATTCATAATTTAATCACATCAATCTTTGTTCGGAAGATACGATACGACATGGATGCAAAATAACATTACATTAAAATTATAATAATTAAGATTCAGACTGGATATTGAAATGTAGAAAATCACGTTTCATTCAATTATCATTATCACAGACGAACCCTCGAGAAATTCAGCCATATTTATCAAAATGCTTCGACTCTGTGACTGCTTTGGAATATCAAAATAGTTCCTCAGACTGTACTATTCAAAGCATCTTATCCAGTCAAAGTCGGCTTTCACTTTTAAAGGTTAGAGTTTCGGTTCCTATTTCCTATGTATCAAGTTTTTTAAACGTATAAAATTGATAATTGTGTATGTATTTTTAAGTTTATGTATGTTTTTTGAAAACAGAATGTAAAAGTTGGTGGTGGTGTAGAACAATGGATGAAAAAAGTTGAGGATACCATGTTCTCCACGTTGAGAAAGGCTATGCGAGATGCGTATCATGACTATCATAAAATGGCTTACGATGTCTGGTTGGATTCGTCTCTTCCATCACAAGTGCGGTTGTTGCACCAAATAACTAAACTAAAACAATTTTATAACCAATACATTTCAAATGCAACTTACTATGATTAATTTGTTTAAGTGCATCTTGTCCATTTCTCAAGTCATTTGGACTCAAAAAGTTGAAGAGATTTTGTTAAGCATACAAGATTCGGGTGAAAGCAAGTATGTGCAAGGAAAAGTGGAACTAGAGAAGTTTGCCATAAAATCCAACGAATTGGCGAATCATCTCGTTTGTAAAATACGTGAACCCGTTTCGCATCAAAGAAGAATGCTTTTGAGAACACTGATTATCAGTCATACGCATTCAATTGATATTGTTAACTCATTAATTAAAGCAGGAGTGAATAATACGTAAGATTTTTTTTAATTCCCACTGTCCCGCTATACTCAATAATCATTTTGTTCCAATTAATATTAACTTTGTATTAATTGGAACATGGACATTAAAAGAATTTATGAAGTGTTTTAGAAACCAGAGTTCACATTTATCAACCTTCTGTCAAAACTTCAAACTTGTACTTTGCTAATTTGCTACACAGGTCAGAGTTTGATTGGCAGAAACAGTTTCGATTTTATTGGCAATCTCATGGAGAAACTGTGGTGGCACGAATGGGCGTGAACAATTATGGACAGTGCAATTATGGCTATGAATTTTCTGAACCTTCGTTTAAACCTTTCGTAATTACGCCGTTAACGGGTTTGATTCCTTTCCTTACTACACAATAAAATTTTACATTACATTACAGATCTGTAACTGAAGTTCCTATTTCCTATCTTCTTATGTTGGGTGTTTTTGTGCTTTTAATTATTTAATTTTCTGAAGACCGGTGCTACTTCAGTATAATGGGAGCTCTAAGAATGCACATTGGTTCCGCTCTTATTGGACACTTTGGTTCAGGGAAAACAGAAACAATTAAACAACTATCTAAAAGACTTGCCGTTAATTGCGTAATTTTCAACTGCAATCCAAGTACTGATTCATTGGTAAATTGAAAATCGAAACGATCTTTCTCTATATGTATGCCTATAAAAATTATGAAGTTATTTCTAAATTGTTAGGCGATGGGGAAATTGTTTTCTGGGTTTGTTCAATGCGGATTTTGGTGCTGCCTTGATGATTTCAACCGGATGGATTTGAAAGTAATAAAAGAATTGCTAATGTGCATTATCATTATCACATTTCATAATAATGCAAAGCTGTTAGCTGTTACTGACTATTATAATATTTTTTTTATAGGTATCTTCAGTAATTTCTCAGCAGTTGATGGACATTAGAATGGCTCAGACCAGTCGTCTCGCCAAGTTCATTTTTGAAGGAAGGGAAATTAAAATTAGTCAAAATTTTGCAGCATTCCTTACATTTAACCCATTCAACGTTAGGCACGGCACTGAAATGATTCAGAATTTGAATGGAAGTTTTAGGCGAGTATCGCTCATGGTTCCGGATGAATGTAAGTGTGAATGAATGAACTTTTTAAAATTCGAATGATAGTACCTGATTATGATGATAGAACACTCATTTTGATTCCATCAAATTCCACTCATAGGCATTGTTGTTCAAACTCTACTGTGTGCCTCGGGGTTTCAATCGTTCAAAACCTTGGGAGTCCAACTCATTCAAGTATACAAATTATGCAAAGAACATTTGCCGCAGCAAAAACACTACGACTTTGGATTACAATCAATTACATCAGTTGTAATGGAAGCAGCCGAAAAACTGAAAATTGTTTCTCAAATACAAAATGAAGGCGACTCTATCGTTCAAGCACTGTTACAAGAAAATCTTCCAAAATTGCTTCCTGAAGACGTCGATTTGTTTAAAGTAGAATAATAATTCTAATTGTGTAAGATTTATTAAATAAGTTATGTGTCAGAAACTGTCATTTGGGATTTCTTCTAGGGTTTCATTCGTGACGCTTTCTCGTTCTCCAACTACAACGTGGAGGTGGACATTGACTTTGACGTTCATGTCCCAAGTAATTTTAATGGAGAATTCTTAGCTCAGGTGAAAGTCTCAGCTCTTTCTCGAGGATTGCAGGCGCCAGAAAGCTTTGTTGAGAAAGTTTGTCAATTACATGGAATAATGAAATCGCACATTGGAAGTATTGTGGTTGGCTTAATCGGAAGTGGAAAAACTACAGTTATAAGCGTTTTGAAAGATGCCTTAAATGCACTTTCTTTGTTAAACAAATATGAAGAAAGCGAAAATGAACCACAAGGTGCATGCCACAAGGTGAAGGAATTTGTAATAAATCCCAATTGTTTCAGCCAAAGTCAGCTCTTTGGTCATCGCAATGAAATGACTGACGAATGGGAAAATGGATTTTTGAATAATTTACTATCATTCGATCAAACAAATGATGCAAATAATGATTTCGAAGAAAAGTGGTTAATTTTGGATGCTTGTCTGTTGGAAGAATGTTGGACGGATGTTCTAAGCAATCAACATAATATGCAAATTCTATTCGAAGTGACTCACCTTCACGTTGCAAGTCCGGCAACAGTTTCGCGATGTGGAATCGTGTATATTTCTGATACTGATATGCCAATATGGAAATGTTACTTTCAATCATGGCTAATGGCCAGTTTTAAGGACAATTTATCTCTGCAAAATTCAATCTTGATCTTATTTGATAGCATTGTGAATCCTTCTTTGGAGTTCATAGACACAAAATGCAGTCAGCTTTTACCGCAGCAAACAATTGGAAAAGTGGCATCGTTGTGTTCTTTGCTTTCACAAATCATGGCTTATGCAACAGAAAACACGAAGTTGGAAAATTCAAATGAAAAACCATGCTCATTTGTAAAACAAATGTTTATATTCGCCTTTCTATGGGGTTTTGGGGGTAATCTGGACGAAAACAGTCGAGGCCTGTTTAACGCGTTTTTGTTAACTCTGGACATTGTAAAGAATGATGACGACTTTCAGAATTACAATAAGTAAGCGTATTTAAATATAAAGAAGAAAGTGTAGTTTACTTTTCTTTTCAACCCTCGTGGAACAGGGGAACTTTGTATTTTGTATTGTACAATTATGTATCGTTTAAATTAAATCGTTTTTCGTTTTAAGATTATATCGATGTTGTTTGATTTGGTTGTTTCAGAATGAAAAAGACAAGCCAAACGTCAACCTTATGGGACGTTTACTTCGACTATAAAAGTCTAAAGTTTGTGAAATGGAATGATTTAATTCTTACTGATGGCATTACCAATATGAAAGCTTATCCAGTATATCCCCAAGGACATTTCGTTCCTACAGTTCAAACTGTTCAATGCTATTTCCTCTGCAATCTTTTGTTGAATGCTAATCGACCAACACTATTGTTTGGACCATTCGGTAAAAGCTATATTTCCGATTTCTTATCCGCTGAACTTTCGTTTCAACTTTAACATTGATCTTTGGCACTAACAGGTGCAGGGAAAACTATGATTGCAAAGACGTCAATTTCTTCCATTTGTCAGGATCAAAATTTCTCCGGTTCTTTCCTTTCATTTGCCTACGGTACGACAAGTCAAGAAGCACAAGAAATGATTGAAAATCAGGTCAATTTAACAAAATCTGATGCAGAAGTACGAAAATGCATAGTTTTCATTGATGATCTGAACATGCCTTATTGCATTCCTCAATGTGAAATTCAACCGCCCATCGACTTTTTAAGGTTGAATAATAATTATGCTGAATTTTTATATACTAAGTTAAAACGAGTTAAAACGATGAACAAAGTTAAGTGTTATTATTTGTATTTCTTAATATTTATATTTATTTTACAGGCATTTAATTGACTTCCGTGCATTCTTCGACCCAATTAAACTGCAATGGAGAGCGCTCGATCATGTTACATTCTGTGGTGCTTGCGTTCCGAGGATGCATGCAACGATGGAGTCTCAAGAACGGTGCTTTAGACATTTTTGCATGTTATCTGTATCGCATCCGGATTCTGACACTTTGCACAACATTTTTGCGGTCAGTTGTAGAAATGATTGCAAAAACCAATAATTTGACCTTCAAAAACTGAAACTTTTTTCCCATAATATTTTATCAGACTCAACTAAAAGAAAGTCAATGTAACCAAGCTGAAGAAATCTACGAAGAGATTTCCACATTGATCATCAAAACGTACGAATTTATGAAAAATACATTTCTACCCACTCCATCTAATTTTCACTACGTGTTCAACATGCGGGATATGGCGAGATGCTTTCACGACTTGCTTGAGCCACAGGGGATCTACAGAAATTGTCTGCCTTCCGTTATAAACAAGTTGGTTTAATGGTGACCATTAAATCCGTTGAAAAGTGTATATTTAATGACTTTTAAAGCAGGATATAATAATTATATTTAAGGTTTATTCTTCACGAATGTCAACGCGTCTTTTGCGATCGACTCGACACGGTAGATGAGAGTTTGTTTCACACTCACCATCGGAAATCATGGATACAAACTGTTACTACCGAGAATGAGGTAGACAAACTCATCTTTAATAACTTTTCCAAACAGCATTCTCTCGTTGACGACAAAGGAATTAATGAAATGTCAGTCGAAAAATTGAAACAAATCTTATCGGTAAGTTTATACAACTGAATAATCCCTTGTTCCTTCCAAGTTTTTAGTACTTCTAATGAACTGAATTGATTTTAGGAGTATTTGGAAGATTATAATGCAATACATAGCAGCAACAAAACGAGTCTTGTGCTTTTCACGGAAGCTGCGAAACACGTTGCCCGAATTTGTCGAATTTTGCGACAAAGTTCAGGTCACGTATTTCTTCTTGGTTTACATGGAAGAGGCAAGAAGAGTTTAGCGAAGTTGGCTAGCTTCATTGTTGGATACAAGTGCGTTAACTTAATAATAACATAACTACTAGTTTCTTGATTATTTACTGGAACATTTTCTGAATTTTACTACTGGATGCCAAATAGGCTATTTCAGCTCGGATTTACACAATGCTGGAAGAACAGAAAAGAAGTTTATTCCTTCCGAAAGGATCTCGTTGAATTGTTGTATGCATCTGGATTCAAGGATGAAGAAGTGGTTTTTCTTGTGTCCTTGGCTCAGATGAAGGATGAATTTTTAAATGACATTAGCAACGTTCTTAATGAATCTTCAGGTGATATTTGACGATCACTATAGACTTATAATGTTATAATGTTATAATCTATTATAGCAACTTTTGTTCAACTTTCCTTTTGTGCTTGTATTAGATTTGCATTTAACAAAAATAATCAAAGAAGAAAAGTTGTTCAAAAGGTTTTGGAAGGACAAGACAAAATCAGTGTATTCTGAAGCAAAAACCAATACTAACATGCATTTCGAGAGTATTGTTCAAAGAATTCGTTCAAAACTCCACTTTGTGTTCTGTGCAAGTCCTGAAGAGGATAAAGATTTACGGTATAGTCCATTTATTCATTAAGTTCAGTAGTTTGTACATGGCAATCTCAGGAACGCTCTACGTTTATTGACATTTGCAGAATTCAATGTCGCAAGTTCCCCAGATTGATTTCACATTGCACCATAAATTGGATTGACGATTGGTCAAATGAAACTTTGCTCTCTGTAGCAAAAGTTCTTGTATCAAGCATTGATTTTGGAAGAACAATGAACATTTCTGTTGAAACACTTGCCAAGACTTGTGTGCATTTTCACAATACAGCCATGGAAGTCACTGAAATGTTCTCTCGAGAATCGAAATGGAAATGTTGTATTACACCAAGTTTGATGGTGCAGTTCACTTCGTTATGTAGCCTGCTAATTGAAGAACGTCAATTGAGTATTGTTGGGGGAAAAGAGAGAATTCAAAGTGGAATAAAGGTGTGTGTTTGAGATTAACATTTTAAAACAGAATATGCTGTAAAGTATGTTCAGAAAATGCTTTTTACATTTAACATAGAAACTGGAAGAGATCAACGAGCTTTTAAAGCAGATGAAAAGTGAGCTGAAGGACCTAGAACCGGCTGTGATGGCAAAAGGAAGATTGGTGGAACAATTAACGGCGAATTTATGGGAGGAACAAGGGAAAGGAGACGTTGTCCGTAGAAATGTTGCGATGGAAGAAGCGACTGCAAAAGACAAAGCTTGGGAAACTCAAGGAATTGCCGAAGACGCACAGAGGGATTTGGCAGAGGCATTGCCCGCACTTGAAGCGGCTGTGAAGTCACTTGATGCACTGGAGAAAGCTGATATTACAGAAGTACGACAGTTTCAGAAACCTCCGGAACTTGTGAGAACGGTCATGGAGTCTGTGTGCGTGTTATTAGGTTGCAAGTGAGTAATTGTATATAATTTTGCCATTAATACACACTTGATTTATATTGAATGCTATCTGCTTTTATAAGGGCTGATTGGAACTATGCAAAAGATTTATTAAGTGATGCCGGCTTCTTGAGAAGGCTCTACGATTTCGATAAAGATAACATCAGCGAAGCCACTCTCAAGAAGTTAAAAATGTACGTAGAAAATCCCAACTTTACCCCGGAGAAAGTAGGGAAAGTATCTAAAGCCTGCAGATGCATCTGCCTTTGGGTGAAAGCAATTGATTTATACGCCAAAGTTTTCAAAACTGTTGAACCGAAAAGAAGTCGGTATGCTTCCGCTGGAACGGAGTTGGAACAACTTATGGACACTTTACGAACTAAACAAACTGCATTAAATCAATTGGACAAGAAAATTGCATCCTTGCAAGAACAGTATGAAAACACTATTCAAGACAAAGAGCAACTGGAAGCTAAAATCGTTTCTACTCAAGTTCGCATTAGTCGGGCTACTCGAGTGTCAACGTCTCTATCGGCTGCTTCTTACAAATGGACGCAATCCATTCAGGTAATGTTAATAATGTTTCATTATTTTATACACAAGGCATTTCTGTTTAAATAAATTCTCGTCTCAACAAACTGCAGACGTTCGATGATCAGTTAAAGAATTTCATTGGGGATGTATTCGTTGCTGCTGCTTGTGTAGCGTACTTTGGTCCATTTACAAACCACTTTCGAAAACTCTTTACATCTCGTATGGTGGAATATTGCAACTCTATCGATTTATCAGTAACCTCAGATTTTGCGTACGTTAAATTCATATTTAAAAATCTAATATAACTGTTCTTGTTCTTCAGGACAAACATCAAGGCACCCTCAAGCCTCAATTCGTTATTTGCCAATAATGCTGGTTTTTGTTTTCCAGGCTGCAGTCATTTGGTAATCCTGTCCAACTAAGGATCTGGAATGCTCACGGTCTTCCACGTGATGAGCATTCAACTGAAAATGCGATTTTAGCTACCAAAGATCATCGATTGCCTTTTCTTATTGACCCACAAGGTCAAGCTAATCGATGGATAAAACAGTTTGAAAAGTCATGTAGTCTGAAAGTGATCAAATTCAATGACCCATCGTTGTTTGATTGCCTCGAAGAATCGATGCATCTTAGTTGCCCGTGCCTAATTGAAGAGGCAATGGAAATTGGAGATGAAGGGACTGTCAGGTATCCTGCAGTAGTTTTGAATTCGGTGTTACGTATGATAGAACAACACGAATCAACTTATTCAGAGGTAACTGTAGCTTGCTTAATTGCTTACGAATATTATTACATCCATCATTAATTTTTAATAAAAATCTAATCAAATTAGAGTGAACAAGCGGGCACATCATTTGAAAATGTGAACAACTTCCGCTTATATTTCACATGCCGTCTGAACAAGCCTTTGGAGTTAGTGGCGAGTCCGGGAGAAGATTTTTGGAACAAATTAAGCATAATAAACTTTGGAGTGGTGAGAAGTGTGAGTTCTGAAGGGACTTTAGAAGACGAATTGCTGGGTGATGTTGTCAGTTTAGAACGCCCTGAGCTGGAAACTCAACGTGCTTCGCTCATTGCCCAGATGAATGAGGATAAAAATCAACTGATTGGTTTAGAAACAAAGATGCTTCAAATGCTCATATTTGGTAAACAAGATCGTGAATCAGAAATGGAAATAGAAAACACAAAAAAGAATATTTTGGATGATGAAATTCTAATCGATGCTGTAAACGAAAGTAAAGAAATGTGCAAGGAAATCATGAAAAGAATTGTGGATTCCGAAGCTACAGAGAAAGGCATCAACTTGGCAAGAGAAAGATTTCGACCTGTTGCTCAAACGGCAAACCTACTCTTTTCTCTCATCAATCAACTTCAACATCTTAATCCAATTTATCAGTACTCCCTTAATTATTTTAAACATGTAATCTGCAAAATTAACATTATTGGTTACATTTCCACCACTGTACCATTGAACGTCATTTATGAATGGAAATCTTGTATTTTTGCATTTTTTATAGTTCTTCATGAAATGTATTTCAACTACTTTAGATGAGACGTCCGATGAACTGGAAGAAAGACTACAACTTTTGAAACGAGAAACCATCTTTGCAACGTACTCTAACATTTCTCTCGGATTATTGCCGGAGCACAAACTCGTGTTTAGTTTCCTTCTCTGTGTACTCATTTTAAGGCACCAAAAAGGGATTAGCTTAAACGAATGGACCACGTTTTTAAAGTGTCATTCAATAAATGACCTTCACAAGCTGGCCATATTCAAAGAAGTTAAGCAAGATACTCCATTGAACATCAGAATAGGGAAATGGAAAGGTGTCCTGTTTCATAAAAGGGATTTTACACCAAGTGACGACATGGATAGAACACTTACAAAATTTCAAAAGTTGATCCTGGTGAAAGCTGCTTGTCCAGAGAAAATTATTGAAGCTACTGCCGAGTTCGTGAATGAGGAGCTAGGGCCAAAGTTTATTTCAAGTGATCCCATAGATATTAATTTCATTTTTGAACATCTTACAAGTAAAGTTATCCCATGCATTTTTATGCAACCGAAATTTGGGTCTTCTGACCCTGTCAATGTTATTTTTGAGCTTGCACATCGGAAAGGATGCAGTGATCGCGTCGTTGTAGTGTCAATGAGTGAAAATCAGCTCACACGCGCAGAAAGAGCTATCATCAGTGGAATAAACCACGGAGACTGGGTTTTTATTCGGGTAAAACCGTAAGGTCATACATATTATTGTGAAAATCATACAACGTAATTTATATTATGCAATGTACTACTTGCTACTGCAGAATTGCCATTTGGGCTCTCGACAATGGCTTGATAAGCTGGATTTACTAGTTCAAAAAGCAAGCAAAAACATGGACGCTGTTCATGACTCTTTCCGGCTATTTTTAAGTACAAAGATTGATTTCACCTTTCCAATATTTACTTTTCGAAACAGCTTAAAAGTCATGAGCGAATCTCCAAAGAGTGTGAAAGGGAAGTTGAAACAAATTTTTCATGACATGGACAAGGACTTTTTCGAAGACAACAGTACGTCAAATCTCTGAATCTATAAATTCTCAAACAATATTCATTCTTATTGAATGTTCTTTACACAACAAAATCTGTTTCCAGTTCTAGGAAGCGATTGGAAGCGTCTTATTCTGGGATTAGGCTTCTTTCATGCAGTTGTCCAAGATAGGAAAAGATTTGAATGCGCAAGCTGGAATGTCAAGTACGACTTCAATACAAGGGATTTAGACTTCTGCCTATCGTACCTTGAAAAGATATGTGATGATGGGAAAATGCATTGGAATGCACTCTCTTTCCTTATTGGTAAATTGTTTATGTAACAATTAGATTATTAATTATTAGTTAGATATCATTATGAAGTCCTTGCATTCCTTACATCCTTGGTAAAACTCGTTGGATCGAAATCTGAACTACGCTAACTACGCTTTCAAGAATGAATTGTCATAAATAAAGTATCTATGATAATTTTTTGACAGGTGATGTAATTTACGGAGGTCAAATAAGCGACCAATGGGACATGCGTTGTTTGCGTTCAATTATAAAGAGGTTTGTTACACCTGCTTTAGTCTTACAAACAACCTTTCAGTTTTCGTCATCGGGAATCTATTTGGTGCCACCAAAAGCCAAAAAATTGAACGAATTTCAGCAGTACATTGACAACCTTCCATTCTGGGACTCGGTCGATATTTTTGGTCTCCAAGACATATCCCAAGTTGCACTCCAAGTAAGTTTTATTGACTTTTAGAATGGATGTGTCAGTAGTCCGTCAGAAAGTCAGTATACACAAAAAGATTCAGAATTCATATAATAATTTATTCAATTTATTGTCATTGTAGATTCATAATTTTTATTTTATTCTGGTTTCAGAATAGTGAAAGCCGCTCGTTTTTGACTGCTCTGTTGGAAACTCAGCCAGCTTTCGCCGAATCAGAAGCACAAGCAACTTTCACTTCCAAAAATCAAGAAGTAGTGCTGAATAAAGTGCGGCAATTGATGGCCAAGTTGCCTCGTGAGTTTCCACAAGCGTCTACAACAAAATGGAATTCCTCTGGCCATGATCGGAATCGGATGCAAACATTGCAAATTTTTCTAATGGATGAAATTCGCAAAATGACTTCATTGCTGAAAACGATAGAATCTAGTCTTCAGGATCTTCAAAACTTGCTAGTAGGGCATCCCATTATGTGCAACATGGACATGTGCGAAGAAATATATAGTTCAGTTTTTAGAAACCACGTACCTTCTTTGTGGCAACGCCAGTGTTATTCGTTCCCCTGTAATATGAATTTGTGTAACTGGTTTCATGATTTACTGCTTCGAGCCAACTTTCTTAAGGTGCTTCTCACTCAGTTCATGGCTAATTGTATTCGTCTTTAATGAAATGGCGTAATCAGATGGGTTGTTTTGTTCACTTTATTTATAGCAATGGGAAGTAAACGGAGCACCTAATTCCTTTTGGCTACCAGGATTCTTCGAACCGGCCAAATTCCTTGGGGCAGTGTTACTGGCGTTTGCAAAATCGAAGGGTTACCCTTTGGCAATGGTGAAATTCAAATATGAAATGACATCCATGTTTAAACACGAAGTTCTTCAGTTGGACGCCGTAAGTATTGAAATCAGTATTTGCAAGTTTTGTGACACAAAATAATAATAAGTTTTTTGATTTTATGACATTGTGATTGTGACTCGTGAGTGTCGTGAGTCGTGACCGTGACCGTCGTCGTCTCATCTATCTCAGGCTCAGGAATCAGGATGTCAGGATGTCAATGCCAGGAAGTCAGGATATACTCACAGAGTTTTGGTTGTTTGGATTTGCAGGAAATCGAAGCCCAGATTCAGGAGAAAGTTCAAAAGTCTTTCGGTTGGGACGATGGTATCGGCAAATCAATGGATG
>JABASF010001993.1:0-17591 GCA_019776145.1 Harlomillsia oculata
CTGGGACCTTTAATTTCAGGTTCAGAACTGTCCTTCGTGCCATTATTAGAATTCGAATCCATGACCTACAGATAACAGACACCCTTAGAATTCGAATGAAAAATGAAATGAACTAATATTCAGAATTGTAACGAAATTCACTAATATATTCTGTCGTAAACAGACAAGAGAAAGACCGTACTGTATAGTTTGCGTCCAAATGGGGCTAATACGCCGAAAAGCTTACAAAAGGTCATTGAACATGCAAACTAACGTTACTTAGAAACCAACATCGATTTCGAATAAGGAAACAGGAAGATTAAACAGATTATTTTTGCAACCTACTGCATTCAACAACAGAAGAACGCTTCCGCAACCAACGGGGAAAGCTCGGAACATTTTCCAAAGATGCGGGAGAAAGTACCGACGGTGGAGAAAGATGTCGTTTCAGTGACTACTGCAAACGCAGTTTGAAAGAAATGAAAGAAAACGTTTAAGGAATGCTTTTCAATGTTGAGTGTATTGTAGTATTTAATGTCAACAGTGAAAGTGCGCAACGAAATATAAATTAAAGGACGCTATATGCAGTTTGCTTTAAAAATGCCACTCCGCTCTATAATTGACATCGACATCGGTCTTCAATTCATAAACGACATGTCGTTAATGTTAAATCACAATGAATTTAATTTTTCGACCACTCTAATTTATTTTTTAACAGCTTTTCTAACATATATAATTTCTTACAATTGTTAACATTGAGTGAGACATTTAAAATTGTAATCGTAATTGTATAATGGTATAATCATGCTTTAAAACTATACCACGAATCATTGCTAATATGGAATCATGAATCATGATGAGTCATCCAACGAGCTAAACCTATTTCTGTCATACAAAATATAGTAATTTTGAATTTTGGAAAAGGTGTCTATAATTACAATGTAGATTTGTGAAACGCTGGATTCTAAATTTGAAAAATTGAAATGTATACATGATTTTTGTATAATTTCCAAAGGGTTGTGGTTTGTGGTTGTACAGATTATACTGGAAATCGTACAAGTACTGGTTCTGATTATGATTTCAATGTAATGACAATATTTGACACTGCATTCATTACTTCATGCAAAATACGTCAAAGCTTTTGTAGCACACAGTTTTTTGTAATTAACAGTAACAGCTAACATTACATTATTTTACGTTTTTGGAATCGTATATAGTAACCGAACATTGAGTTTCTAATCAGTTGTGTACCTCCATCCGAAATATAACATTTTTAAAATACATAATCTTAGAAAGGAATGGCTAACAGGATACATAAAGTTACACATTACCCCTACTGTCGTAATTTAAAGTCTCATCTAATTTTTAAAATGCGATTACGCTTTAATGATTTTTGCAGGTACACAAATTCACAGTAATGTGTTTGACGTTTGACTAGAACGTAAAATGTTACATCAAATTGCACCAATTTCTGTTTACAGTGCAATATGAACTGAAATCTAACTAACATCACTTTACAATTATTATGCTTATAGCACCCGCTACGCACACGAGAATTATGATTTTAGTTTTATTTTATACAATTAAAATTATATTACGTACTAAAATCATAATACGAAAATATTACACGAAAACGAAGATAGAATTTTTACCAAACTTAGGAATTGTACAAAATTATGTGAAAAAATGGTAATTTATTTATTTACTGTAGTCTAACAACGAAATTATTACCACGAAAAACGTAATGTGGTTTCCAAATTATAGTTAACTCAAAACAATGTCAATGATAGGAATTAATTATGATGATTAAGATCGCTATCATGATGTTTAATGTTTTGCAAGAATGATTTTATAGCTCGATTTTACATTTTTGCTCTCCGTTTGTTTATGGAGGTGACGAAGGGCTTGTAACTCGTCGCCCAGAAAATGATTTACAGTCATTGTTGTGATGTCCATTTCCATTGTTGAGACTCCGATGTTGACTGTGAATGCTTGCAATGGTTGCTTTGTTTCGGTGCAAATTTCGCAAACTGTTGGGCTTTTCACCCGATAAATCCACAATAACGCCATTCCCTGTTCCTCCATTTGTAGTGATACAAGTGTGATTTGCTACACTTGCCATACTGACTTCTTCAAAATCTCCTCCTGTAGAATGAACATTCCAAAAATATTAGAATTCTGAATATGCCAACATAAGAAGCTCAATAAGGTGTCAAACAATTGAACAGTCTTATTAATTTAAATGAAAATAAATAAAGTTTTCACAAATAAGCGATCTCATTCCAGTGATTTTTTATGCGAAGCGTACATTTGAAGCGCTTCGACAAGGATTTCTCTAAGCTTCGGTAGAGAAATGAGTTTCTTTTTTGAGTCAATGGTAGCGTTTGGTGCATTGTCGACTGCCATATCCACCAGGTAGATTACTATCATTTTTGTGTCGTCTGGAAGCCAAACCGAAAAACATGCACACGAAAAACAGAGCAAAAAAAACAAAAATTGATCACAATTTAATATTTCATGCAAAAATAAAATCTGTGAGAAAGTAGAATATATATATGATCGATTCATTGCGAGCATTCAACACACAACATACAAAAGTCTATAGATTGAATTTTGAAGCTATCCTTCAAATCTTGAGGGAGAAATAAGTAATTGTATTTGCATTTTCTTGGGGCAAAGAATCAAAAAACGGAAGCTGAGAAGCTGACTAGCTCCACAAGTTAATTAAATAGGAACAAGAAACAATAAAACCATATGCTAGCATTGTCATGTAAGCTAAGATTAAATTAAGGAAATATTTGCACACATCCAGAAAACCAAAGCCTTTATGATCTCATAAAGCCCGGGAGCCATTTCCGGGAAAAGGAAAACGAGGAACAAAACTTAATTTGTACGTATATGGCTTGGTTTTTGTATATAGTAATGAAATTAGACAAAGACAAGAATGGGATTTTGACAAAGCTTAACGGAATAAGGAAAGGTGACTTTACTCCTCAACATATAGAGTCAGAGAATATTTTATTCTTACCCTGTTGTCCTCTACAAAACTGGGATTTTCTGTAGATACTGCTGCGCATTCCATTTTGCCCGAGTCGACACCAAATGAAGTCTCGACACAGACGAATGAGCAGGCGACGAAACCGTTCTCCACAAGTGCAGTAAATCACAAAGTTGACAGAAGAGTTGACAACGACGAGAAAGTTGGACAACGCAACCATCTCGTCAATAAATGCTCCATAGAAGCTTTCCACAATGTTGTTCACGAGTGGGAGGACATTGCACAGGAGAAATACCACGACGACGCACAGGAGCATCGTTGCCAGTCCCATTTCACGACGTTGGAGACGTGACAAAACCGCCCGTTCACTGTTGGCCTTTCGAACCTGTGGGATTACAGTTGAATGTCTCATTAAAAATGGATATTCCAATTTTCTAATGTATTTAAGTTTTAAATTACAATAACATTATTTTTTTCGAATAGTAGTTCACAACACTATAATGATATGAAGGATTGTTTTTTAGGCATTCACAAAATGACAACGAAAGAAATGATAACCCATCAAAAATAATAAATCGGCTATTAAAAACCGCAAAAAATACTAATCTTTTAATCTCGTTATGGTACATAATAGATCACGTCAATTTAGAAACTACAGCATTCACTCGATTTTACAGATTTTTCTGTCACGTGACAACCCTTTTTCAATTAATTGTCGTTGACAAAGAAGATTAGAGAAGTTTAAGTACGTACGAAAACAAACAAAAGTCCTGAGAATGCGTCTTTTTCACGGAAGCAGATTTTCCATTGTGAACATAATCTTATTATTTTGTAAAGGATTTTGCCAATTAAGAAATGTCAGCTATAGGAGTTGAAAGTTAAAAAAACGTGAGCAATGAGCAATGGATGAAAAATGTCATAAAAGCTAACGATGAAAAGTCTCTTAACATTATGCTCGAGTACATGTCAATAGTGCATTCAACTGAGAAAGTTTATAGAACCAATTTCATTTGCATGGATTCCAGGAATTTGAAACTTGTACAGTGTTTCGTTATAAACATGTTTCGTTGTAATGTAAACAAGTTGTTTATTCTTTTGGAAGCCAGTGAAGTAAAAATGAGCAAGTTTTGAAAGATGAGACTCAGAGAACTTGAAAACGATGAGAAGCTCAACATTTATGAATTTATGAATTGTGCAATAAAACGCGTAGGTGTTGCACAATGTTTGTTAACAATTTTAAATTCTAAAACCTACACTGAAAGAAAACGTATCAAAAACTGAGAAACCGAGTCATATATATCATGATCATGAAACATGTTATTCCTTGAGGGAATGAAAAAAGTAAAACACAACAGATACAGTATTCAGTTTGAACCTTGGGCTTCTTTAATGAGGGATGAGGGAACGTCGTTCTAAGAAATCATAGTCTTTTCATGTGCATGTGGTTTCAGCTGCTCTTGGTTCTGTTGAGGCCAAAACGAAACGAAACGAGACACAAACACAAACATTGAGTTTTCTTTTGGTGCTCATGAAGCGAAAAGAAGTGAAGAAAACACTTCAATAAAAACCGAACAACTGATTTGGCCCGTGAAACAGTTTTCATTCCATAGGTTTAGTGGCAACCGAAGCGGCGGCGTCGGTGGAAAACAGACATTAAGAAAACGTCTCATTGTCTCTTTCATCTTCTGTGTGTGAGGTCTTTGCAGTTTTCTTAGATTTTACAGTTTATAGACTTTTGGCGTTTTTGCTGCCTATTCACTTGAAGAAGTGGGCACATAAAATTCTAGGAATGAGACCTCAATTTATGCGAGACATGGTCCTTGCAATCCCACTCGTTAAACTGTAAACCATATCAGTTTGTGATATGCAATGAATTTTAGATTGAGAGTAATTTTGCTTCTGCTTGCACTGTGTTTTTGCTATTTCAACATTATGGAACATTGCACTCTGATATATGAAAGCATGTATGCAAGGCATTTTAACATAAAGAATGTACGAGTGTCCATTTTAGCAATGCAGCTTCCAAAATTCGGATATTTTACGCAGGAACTTGAAACCCAAACGTGAACCGAACGCTTTGGAATTGTATAAGAAAACAAAAACATTACTGAAAACCCTCACATTGGCATTTTCTTTATGGCTTTCACGCACAAAAGATTAATGGTCTTTCAGAGCTATTGTTTCCACACGCTCTCAATACTTCTTTGAAATGGAGAGAAATGTGTAAAGAATGGTCACACATAATCTATGCAAATAAATCGAGAGTGTGCTTATGTGTGCATGTTACATTGCGTTGCGTTAGAGTTATTTATCTTGTGCTTGAAAAGGCTGTTTTGAATGTACCATTAAATAATCGTCGGCATTGTACATTGTACTCGCATCAAAATGGCACGCATTTTATTATCGCCAAATAAGTATTCGAAGACTTAATATGAATGAAACGGAATGGAATTATGGAATTTGCCTAATAAGAAGCAAAAATGATTGAAGGAAAATACCAAAAATAAACATACCAACAGCGCACCGGGAAGAAGGTACGACACACAAGTTGACACGTCAACACGGATGAAAGCTTATTTACTAATATGAAACCCAAGCTTACCAGGCTTCCACTAACCTGTCGGTAAATGGCCAAGTTGAATACGACCAGTCCAGAGAATGGAATCATGTACATGATGACAAGGTAAGCCCAATTGATGTAAACTTTGATGTAAGTAGGATTCGCTCTCATCTGAGACATTTGATTGATGTAGACAGTTGCATTTGTGGCGATGTCCACTCCTCGGATAGATACCACTTCCCACCATCGGGGTAAGTTGTACACAATGGAAAAGAGAAGAACGATGCCAACGCAATAGCGAGCTCGGCGCCACGTGCAGATGGAACGAGCTCGAAGACTATAAAACAAAATTCCAACAAAGTCATTTTTAGATACAAAATGTATACATTTTTAGAGTAATTTAATATAATGTATCATCCAATTACTCATTTTTCAGGTTCAATCCCAAATTGTGTATAGCATATGCTACATACGACATTTTGAAGTCTTGTTCAAAAAATTTTTCACTCTACTGCTCCCTTGACACTCGTTTATCGCACGCGTAACCCGAGAGTCTAATTAGATTCGTTGTGGTCGTGAACTTTGCAAAGTCACGAAGAGAGAACGAGACTCGACTCGACTCGGTCGTGTAAAAAAACGCTATGTAAAGTCTACTTTTTTAACTAAAAAGGTACCTTAGGTTTCAAGTCAGGCTCAAAGTATCTTGTTATCTCACTTCGTTGCACTTTACTGGATTATATTAGCCGTGCCGTCAAAAACTTTATAATTTTATATTGTTCAAGATTGTAACGTAATTACAGTTTCATAACAAGGTTTTACATTTTAATAATAATAACGGGACAAAGTCTTCAGATCTCAGACGTTCTGCCTCTTGTGAGAGGACTAAGATAATGTAAGATTGTAAAATGAAAAACACTCACCTGTGACAAACCGCAATGTATCGTTCAATAGTCACAGCCAAAGTCAAGTAGACAGACCCTGTTTGCGCTGAAAAGAGACAAAGAGAAAAATGGAGACATTTTCATTTCGTTGCGTAAGCGTTGAAGTGACTTGTAATGGATTGAAATGGGAGAGAACGTGTAGCGAGTTTGAAAGCGGATCAGTTTCTTCCAGATTTATCTGGTATTTTAGGCTCCCCGTGGTTGAGACGATTGAAAGTTACATTAAAGAAAGTGATTGAAGTGAATGTCGCGAATCGTATCAATCAGCGTGTTAAAAGGTAGCAAAGTAATAGGAAGGTGAACGTGACTCACCGGTGATACTGACAGGAAACAAATAGGGAACCCATTTTGGGTAGTAGATCAATCGATACTCTTTGAGACTAGAACTCTGCGTGTAGTCGTACATAAATGGTACGGAGTAGATGAGGATGGAGACGGAGATGAGTAGAGTGTCGCAAAAGGTAAGCCCGAGCAGGAGACAAGTGACCGAAGACTTCATCTGTGGCCGAGACAGAACCACGGCACTCAACCCATTCCCAATGATACCCAGGATGGCTACGATTGTGATTCCCAGTCCATTGACAATAAACGTGAAGAAGACATTATTGTGAGACATATACTCCGTGTCCGTGATGTTTGCCTCAGGACTCCAGTCAACGTCGCTCTCATTTCCAAAGCTCGTGTTGGTCCAATTGTTCAGACTCAAATAGCTCTCTGAGGCAAAGCTCAGGTAGCTTGCATCATTGCTCCTGTCCTCCGCTGAAGAGCTGTTATGCAACTGGTCCAGCGATTTCTCCATTTTTATGCTCCTCCCAAACCTTGTTGTTCCAAGTCTGAAAAAAAATGCAAAGTCAATAAACTTCTTTTGATAATGCACAATGCAAACTTTGTTTAACCACTCTATAACATTATCTAGAACATTTTGTTGACCAAAATGCTTCAACTTTCATTTTCTCATACTTTTTCTATAGCACTTTCTAATGTCTCTCTATCGGTTTCTGTTCTCACGATCTCTCGACCATTCCTACGGCTACACACGTATCCGAATCCGAATGTGCCTTCCAGTAATCATTAATAGTTATGTTGCTATTTCACATGAAATGCTTAAACGGGTGAAAACAAAAACGCATTTATTCTCTACGCCACAACTTTCCACAGTAGAAACGAAACGAGGCTATATCAATGAATTATTCACTTAAACAGATTTGTGTATCAGTATCAAATGCACTATAATGATCATATAACTACAGACTACTGACATTATTAGATTAAATCGGAGAATCCACGCTTTAATGCCATTATCATAAGCATATTGTATGAAGACTTATTGTAAGGGTTAGAGTAGGATTTTAGAATCTCAAAAGTACGATGTCAGTTGTTGCTACCTTCAAATCACTAGTGCACTCATGGTTAGTGCGGGTAGAATAGCACTTTATTTCATTGTCATTTCCGAGAGACTATTTGCCTTGGTCCATAAAAGAGTAACAAACCGTGGTGTGATGCCGCTGGCAAAAAGCAACAATAAAATCGAGCACTTTGTAACAAAAAGCTTGCCTTTTTTTCTGTCGGAAGCCGAGTCTAAATGGAATGTTCTGGAATGACAAGCACGTGTCCACAGGGAAAGGCTATTCTAACGCTTCTTTCTATTACTGGTCAAAAATGAGACAACTTGATCCTTTTCACGACCTCTTTATTTGTTCTAGTCACGACTGGGGTAACACGAGAACTGGTTCACAATTGCGTATCCCATTAAAAGTGACTAATTGGTAAATTTAATACCAACTCCCTCAAACTCCAGAGATGGTTTGGTTTACATTTCAGTGCAATTAATACATGTCTGTTCAAGTTCAAAGTTACATTAGAAGCATGGTGACGTATGGCGTGGGTGGATGGCATACTTTCCCCAATAACTTTATTAACAGTCTTACTAAAAACGTGTACAAGAAGCCGCAAACGTCAACCCAGACCCCAGTCTCGAAATCCAGACATCTCATGTAAACGCCTTCGGAGGCATGAGAATTAGACTTTAATATTAGTAATGTTATACTCGACTTATAATTTAACAACTTCACAGAATTCTGAAACAAAGGCTTTGCATTGCTTGCCAATTAACAAGGCAGATTCCGAGATTCTTAAGTTTGCTCTTTCGCATTTGTCAGGCTACTTTTGCTTCAGTCAGGCTTATTAAACCCTACTACAAAGTTCTTGAAAATTCATTAAATAGTATCTTGTTTCCGTTGCAATGTTGAAATTTCTAATGTTTAATATTGTCGACTTCTTTTTCCTAGAATGTAAATATGATCTACAGACAAGTGCCGCCTTTGGAATCCAGTAAGCTATTGTTTTGTACAGTTTTACAGTAAACTAGGATTCCATTTGTAATAATGAGCACCAGGAAATGGAAATACAGTGAATTTTGAATTTCAAGCCGAATTATACGCACTGTCGAGTTTTTGGCTACGTTTCAGACAGTAAAATATCTCATACAAAAGTACAGCACAGTACTATGTAACTAACTACTAACCTGTTCATAGTTTATTATGAACCCGCACAAAAATGATTGTCAGTTACAATACGACAGGTCCGTCCCTTTGTAATGAAGATTGTCGTGTTTGTAGCTCTGACACTTGGATCAATGTACGTTCAAATTCTAATTGTACAAAGGTTAATTAGGCCCGCTTCTGTAGTTTTAGTGATTTAATAAACAAAGAAATATACATCATTCATTATGCCTGTCTCGAAAAGTAAACATGACTAACGAGCTACGAGCATCTGATTTGTCTGGGCAAACTGAGATCAAAGCCTTTTAAGAATTTAGATCAGTCCGAAACATAATTTTTCCTGTTCAGCAAAAAAGCATCGAGCTTATTGAAATGGAGAATTCAGCAACTGTAGAATGGAATTAATTCATTAATTCAGCCTGACTTAAATTGAGTGATCCAACGGAAAAACGGAAATGAGCAACCAGTCTCAAGGATCAATGTACGTTCAAATTCTAATTGTACAAAGGTTAATTAGGCCCGCTTCTGTAGTTTTAGTGATTTAATAAACAAAGAAATATATACATCATTCATTAATTCATTATGCCTGTCTCGAAAAGTAAACATGACTAACGAGCTACGTGCATCTGATTTGTCTGGGAAAACTGAGATCAAAGCCTTTTAAGAATTTAGATCAGTCGGAAACATAATTTTTCCTGTTCAGCAAAAAAGCATCGAGCTTTGAGATGGAGAATTCAGCAACTGTAGAATGGAATTAATTCATTAATTCAGCCTGACTTAAATTGAGTGATCCAACGGAAAAACGGAAATGAGCAACCAGTCTCACTTCCCAATCCCAACACACTTCATCAAATACGAAAAGTACTAGAGATGAAAAGTCGGATTACGTTTCAAAAGAACGTTTTTTGGAGTCAGCGCGCTCAATCTTTTGATAAATTGTAAACTGTAAACTGACTAAAGCTGAGCAAAAGATATGATTAAATATAAAGGTACAAAATCATAGATACAATGTATAATGGGTGGTATATAGGAAGACCCTGAGAAAGAGAACATGGAGTATTACTTTGACTTTGAAAGCAACGAAAAATTGAAAGCGTGTCGTTGGATAAAAACTAAATTGCTACTGTGAAAAGGGAGTCCTTGAGTCAATCTCAGAATCGGCACCTGCCGCGAACATCAAATGCAAAATTCCCAAAAAACAGTGTACAAGAATTTCCAATCAATTGCCCGTGGACTTGAATTGTTGTAAAGGGCACGAACGACATGCGGATCCTAAAACGTGAGTTTGGTTGGATGCATGTTAAAAATTCCATAGGTGCATGGACTATTGAACAAGTTCAGTATGAAAATGATGAAGAAAATGTCGATCTGCTCAGATCTCGAGATCGAAACGACAGGAACTAGCTTTATGGTCTGAGAAAGTCAATCGGAAAGCTTTCTCTGGTGAAGAGATTCATCCTCTATACGCTTTCAAACCTACGAAAAAGGATTTAAGAACATTTTTTCTCTTTCTCGTTTCCACTCTTTCTCGTCGTCCCTTCTGTCACTTTCCCAAGGTCCGGATGTGTTGCTCCAAGTCCCTAAGCCAAGAAGAGGGAGATATAATCAGGGTTCCGAACGGTCGTGCACGAATGCCAAATGCAAACTAATGGTAGTGAGGTCACGGACATTTGCATCTCCACGTGGCAAGTGGCAATTTATCCTGACTTTCCCTACCAGCAAGAAAAACATTCTTGGGGTTTACTACGCAATCAAAGTCTCTTTGTGTGTACTTTCTAATATTTCTACTCTCAAACTGCCACTACTGCGTAATAGCATTCAAGGATTCAATACTTTTCCTTTCATACTTGAAAATACAGTAGAAAACGTGCACAAAATACTCTTCCTTCAGGGTCCGCAGAGTCAACAAAGTATCCTTTTATTACATGAAATTTATAACTATAACTATCATCTTATTTTGTGCATTAAACCCCTCTCAACCCAAAAGTCGCAAGTCTCCTTTATAAGGCGCAGTCATCACTTTTTGACCGTTTAATGAAAAATACAGCGACCGTTTTAAAAGCACTACAAAATCCAAGAATATAAAATGAAATTACAACTTCCCATTCCTAGCTCTTTGGAGGAAATACGAATATCGTAGTATAAGTAAGCATTTACTAGAAAATATACGAAATCTTGAAAGATAGTGTAAGGACGAATTTTGGGTAAAAGTTAAAGGACACTGCAAGACGTCATGACCGCAAAAAGACTCAAGTCCAGGATCGTTTCGCGTTCCGTTGGCTGCTAAATCGAACGAAACTGTCCCTCCAGACTTAAGGCCAAAAGGGGAAGACGCTTCCAGGAAGGAATAAGGCGCAGTCATCACTTTTTGACCGTTTAATGAAAAATACAGCGACCGTTTTAAAAGCACTACAAAATCCAAGAATAAATGAAATTACAACTTCCCATTCCTAGCTCTTTGGAGGAAATACGAATACGATATCGTAGTATAAGTAAGCATTTACTAGAAAATATACGAATCTTGAAAGATAGTGTAAGTACGAATTTTGGGTAAAAGTTAAAGGACACTGCAAGACGTCATGACCGCAAAAGACTCAAGTCCAGGATCGTTTCGCGTTCCGTTGGCTGCTAAATCGAACGAAACTGTCCCTCCAGACTTAAGGCCAAAAGGGGAAGACGCTTCCAGGAAGGCATTTTGGAACGGAGACAGACAACCATTCATTCACTTCAATTCCACTTACGCACTTTTCAAATGCGAATAAACCATAATTTCTGCTTGGACCAGCTTCCTTACTACATTTCCTCGTCTTTTTTGGATGGGCAGTGCAGTATCTCAGAAATACTGGAATAACATATAGTACACAAACTGCTCTAGAAATGCCCTTTCGCCTATCTGGAGAAAGCACATTAGGTTTGGGTTGTGGCAAGGCTTGTCCAAGTCCTCGACACTTGGAAAGAGTCACGGGCACGGGTATTGTGAACAGTGTTAGAACATACAAATAATAGTAGTCAAGTAAGTACGATTGCGTTTGACTGTTTTTGCCACGTGCACAAGTGCCAGCAACTACTTCTCCACTGCAAATATACATGCTTTTATGTACTTTTATACTCGAGTGTTTTATACTACACTTTGTGTTAAAGCTTCTTCTTTCTGAGAGCGGAACGCTTGCTTTCGTACGTTTGCTCAATAGTCACAAGAAATTCTTTCCCAGCAATATTTTCTGGGAGAAATCTCGTTCCCTCGCTCCTTTTTGTGAGAACGAGGACAAAGTCCAAACGGGCAAGACGGAAGTTGAGCACACTTTTATGGCACTTACACTCTAAGCTTGTCAATTTCAGAAGGACCTCTAACAGCATCAAATCATTCCGTTTACGCAATAAAAGACAGAATTAAATGAAAAGCAGTGTTCTCGTTTCAACGACTCTGAGCAAGAGCATAAATTACTCAAAAAGGGTTAGTAAATGTTGAAGAAAAGCACATTTTTCAGACTTGTCAACAAAACTCTTGGCTGCGCTAAGATTCCAAGAATTCCTTTTTGCATTAGGCAAAAATCCCTGAATGAAGCAATGGAAACAAAGGATTGCAATTCAAATTGATGTCTATCTAACGATGTTTTTATTAAGCGAGTCTACATTGTGATAAGATCATACGAGGCGGAACTCTAGGAAATGAGTAACAAATAAATCTGAATGAATCAAAAGTTCAAAAGGTAGGTTTATAAGTACGATACTCATCCCTCATCCCGGAAACGGGTAATGAGCTTTCAAAGGTTTCTTCTTTGACAATTAGAGAATCCAATTTCGAATCCAAATTGAAGAAATTGGAAATGAATTTTGGAATTCAGGTCAATTGACTTAACTACACCAACTTCCGACTTTTCGCTCTTCCAAACTCCAAACCACAAGACATCTTGAGAAGTTTCCAAGTAAGCGAAAACTTGAATTTTGCCATTCTATCCGAGCGAAAACAAAAAGTTTGTCAAATGGCGTTTGACTGTCTTTCTCTTAACTCTTTAACCACTTTTTTCTAACCAAGATGCACGTTGCAAAGATGGGAGAAGGAAAAGTTAGGTCAATTGATTTCCACCAAAAAAAGGTTAAATGAAAATCCTTAGAGGAATGAGTTTGGAATTCCATAGAAAAAGAATAGGGAAAGATAAATGTTATTTGTCCATTCAATCTCAATCTGATTTTCGCAGGCTTATCCCCAGAATCCGTAGGAATAAAAACAGCTTAAGAACTCTAATATAAGAGTAACTTCCATAAAATATTGTGTCAGACCGTGTCGAATCCAGGAATCCACGTGCTGTAATTTAGAGGATATCCGTAACATCATTCTCGTCAAATAATACAATAGAAAAACTTCTGTTGTACGACCTTGAGTAAGTTTTCCAATTTTGTAATTTCGCAAATATGACCATGGCAAACTTGGAATTCCTTGTCCACCTTGTAAACGTCATCTCACATCTCTTTTTGTCATTAGAAGAAATGGGTGAGTTGGGACTCGGAACTGCTTCTCATTATTAATAATCCACAGACGACCTCGTATTATCCAAACGTTGCATAGAAATAAGATCTTTTACTTCAGTCCGCACCCTTCATTTGCATACAGAGATTAAAATCGATAATAACGGGTTCAAACAACATTTTCATAAAACATTCTCTTATTTAAATTTTAACATTTTTAGGGAAACTCTAAAACGGGTTAATAATTTAACGAGATGCCAAAGCTTGCAAAAAAATCATCTTCATTGACTGGAAAAATGGGTCATTCTTCCGATCCACGTGTAAGGAACCGAGGCGTGTGGCATTGAACCAAAACGCCAATAAATCGTGCGTAAACGTTTTTGTCTCCGGTTCCTCTGCATCCATATTTCTGTATAAAAATGCGTTTTCTTCACGTACTTTACTATTCTTTAGACGGAAAAAAATCTTCATTGACTGGAAAAAGGGGTCATTCTTCCGATCCACGTGTAAGGAACCGAGGCGTGTGGCATTGAACCAAAACGCCAATAAATCGTGCGTAAACGTTTTTGTCTCCAGTTCCTCTGCATCCATATTTCTGTATAAAAATGCGTTTTCTTCACGTACTTTACTATTCTTTAGACGGCATAAGCAAAGGCAGCTGTAAAGTCATTTCCGGAACTTGTTTGCCTTGCAAAAATCTTTTTTTGGAGTTTTTTATGTAATGCCTGTTCATAGTGGCCTGGAGCAGTAGTTGCTAATATGCCAAAATTACTTCTCTTCTTTTACATAAGAGAAAGTTTATACAGCACATTTACATAGCATATTGGTTGGAATAACTTTACTGTGAAGACATGTTCCAGCACTTAAGCTATTGTTTGCAGTCATGCTGTCATAAAAACGCACACGTGGCATAGCAAAATTTTCATTTTGCTTTTGTTTCTGTTTGCTGTTCGTGTTTTTTTGTTTCTTGATGGTTTCCAAACTTGCAACGATACAGCACGCGTTTTGTAATAGTATCACAAAATGTAAACGTCCACGGCAAGGGACGCGTGGAGGAGACAAAAGGAGGATACAAAATGCCGGTTTATCCGACTAAATGGACCATTTCCGTTCATTTATTGCCAAGAATTTTCCGACAAGGAAGAAAAATCGGAGCTAATTTCTTTGACCAATAATATCCCCCATGAGTCAGAGAACATGAGAAAAGGATATTTCCTCTGAATTCTCTTGGTTGTCGTCGTCTCTTTTCCCTCTTTGTTACTGGTACACAATGTGTCGTCGTTTCTTATATTGCATCTTTCTTCAAGTCGAGACCGCAATGGAAAATGTGAAAGCGGTCTTGTGGGGTCTGGGTTACGTAAAGCATGTAAGTTGTGAGTTGTTTCAAGCTGAGAAAGTCCAAAAAGGGAATTTTTGTCGACTTTGTCTTGTCTCCCAGAGTTGTGACTTGCAATTGAACGAAAAGGAGACCAAATTCAGTCAAGCCTTAAAACCCAAACTTACAAGAACACAAACAGCAGAAGGATGGGGAACAGGGAACTGTCAAGTCTTTGAGAGAAAGCTGGAATTGCCAGTACCAATGCCAACAACTGGTGGGAAACCGAAGGAAAAAGGGCATGTCACAGAATATGAAGTGGAATAAAAACGGACCCTTTTCCTCGAGTGTCTTTACGACTCTCATTCTTTTGAATCTTACTGTTTTTTGTCATCCTCACCAGTTTTGTAGGAACAAGAGTCAAAAAGACTACACGAAGGAAGCTACGAAAAAAGTGACTTGCCACAAATAAAAAAAATCGTGACATTTCCCAACAACAAATGACAAGTTGCACTTAAGAGATCGGGGACGTGGCAGGGGACCTTGTTGCCCTGGCCTTTAGCCTTGATCCTTCTTGAGCTTCGAAAAATCCTGTTCCATTTGTGTGAAACTTAAATATCAATTTCTCATATTATCAAAGCTTTCCCTTCCATATTTCCTATTATTAACACTGTAAGTTTCTCTCATTTTCGACCTTGTATAGCATTTTCAAATATAATGTGCACAATTTGCCCTCCTGTGGTTCAAACATCGCCTTGTTACTTAAAAAATTTCAAACTGTAACTTTTTTTCCAAAAGGACAGAATTATGCAAATTGCCTTTACCACTTTAAACGAGTCAAGTTAAGCAAATCAAATTACCCTTTTTTATTCTCAAAACTTTTGGTCCTTATTAAATCAAACTTGCTTTTTGAATTATTTTATTAGAAACGACCAAACTTTATCGTTCACGAGCCAGGATTTTGACGCACTAAATCCCAGTTTCCAAAATTGAGAAAAGTGCAAAAAGTTGTATTAAAAATGCGATAATTCCGTAATTCACATTTCATGAAGTAGAGTGTCAAATTTTCGGTTTTTGATACATTTTACAAAACCTTTTGTTACCGTTTGGGTTTTCAGCGCACGTGTGTGTATTATGTATTGTACAATGTTCTGACACATGCAGTATTCATCCTTTCCTTTACCTCAGTACACAATGGAAAAAGTAAAGTTTAAGCTGATTAGCGATCCCAACAAAATTAAAGTTCGACATTTGAAATGATTCCCAATTTGCCCACGAAGTACATTACGTATACTTGAGTGAGCACATCTGATTTTGCCTTGAGGTTGGAAGGAACAGGGTTTAGTAATGATTAAATTTCATTGGAGATTTCCGAGCGACGTCTTCATATCTTCCGTTTCAAATAGCCTTCGGATAAATATGTCTTTTGTCTGCCAATTCTGTTGTGGCTTTTGTAATGCAGACCGACCAACTATAGAGAGATTTTAGCTATGAGTCACTCTGGAAATCTTCCTTGTGAAATCTCTGCTCCGGGGATTGAAATGGAGAAGAAAGTTGGATTGAAAGCAAGATACCACGTTATCTGTCATTTACAGTTGGGCTAAAAATACTACACTCGCACACACCTATAGGAAGCACAAAACCTAGTAAAAATGAAACCTTCGTCTAGACTATGTACTAGAACTTGTCTTACTTATAATTACTATACAAAAATAAACAATACCACTGGAGAAAATAAATACAAGCAAGTTACTTTTTCCACGAAAACCTATCAGAGAAAAAAGATCCAGGAAAGTAAACAAACCCGAGTGAAAGCATGAACAAAATTCCTTAATACAAAATGCCACACTAGGCTTCCGAACAAAGCTTGCGGATACACTCAATTTCAACTTCAAATTGTGCAGGAAGCTTAGCAAAAAGCCGTGAGGAAAAAATTTGTGAAAAATCCTTGAATCCTTAGTATACTACAGTACTTAGGTTATAACAAGAATAACACAATTACAAATTATGTTATATCTTATATAGCCACAGCCTCTGTAGCCTATAGCTAACAACGCACCAACACCAGACTTATAGTAGTTATAATGTACCTGATTAAATTCAGGAAAACCACATAGTTGTGGAATCTGTGTGGC
The DNA here is from genome assembly GCA_019776145.1 of Harlomillsia oculata. Lineage (NCBI taxonomy): Eukaryota > Metazoa > Arthropoda > Collembola > Entomobryomorpha > Oncopoduridae > Harlomillsia > Harlomillsia oculata. The sequence goes on from JABASF010001993.1 coordinate 16,897, forward strand.
ACACATGTTAACCCAACTTTTTGTTTTGAATGGAGTCCCATTAAGTTCAAATTGGTTCAACTCTCAGAAACCACTGGAAATTAATCACTATTTTGTACCTTGTTGTTTCCTGTTTCTCTTCTTTATAATCATTGTTAAAATTAATTTACATTGTTCCTGGTGACCATTGAATCAAATGGCTTCAATTGCATTTCTCATTTTGAAGTTGGACGGCTGATTTTAGCATTTCAGAAATGGAATTTTGGTATTTATGACTCAACTTCTTGAAGGTGAAGACGCTTTCGCCAACTCTCACACCCCACACCCGCTCCAGAATTACAGTAATAAAATACGAAATGGTAATTTGAATATATTATTTTTGTAATTATTTTATGCATTCTTGGAGCTCAAACTCCCCATAAAGCTACCATATTCACATAGTTATGACGAATGAAGAAATTAATAACTTTAATACTAAAAAAAACGTAGCAGATCTCCATTCTCCAGTGAGACTCAACGCGACACGTAATGATCTCTTATATGGTTGAATATATAATATGACGCGTTTTCATTACAAAGTTTTTGCATCTCATTTTGCATGGGAAATGTGTGTATAAAATGTAAAGTGACCGAAACTGGGGTAACTGGAGCGCATCAAAGTGCACAAGACAAAGCTGCACTATCGACACAGATAAGGAAAACCCCAAAGGCAACCT
>JABASF010001994.1:0-17558 GCA_019776145.1 Harlomillsia oculata
CATTTTCAGCATCAACAGACCAAAAATGGAAATGACGGAAGCATGAAAAAAGGAACTCACTTGTGACTGCTTTGCATTAACGTAATCAAATCGGTGAAAAGGACGTCACGGTTGCGGTCACAAAACGCCTCTACAGTGTAACTGACAATGCCAGCATAGTGGTGGATAATGAATCCTTCTGCCGCATTTTGGTAATGTTGGTTTTTGCTCACTTCTTTTTGTAATTTCTGTATTACAATTTATAATTATTATCATGCAGTCACGTTATTCTTGGTCATACGGTATAAATTGCATTTTTTTTCGTTACAAATATTATGCACAACCGATCCACTGAAAATGTACCCATCAGTAGATAACAAATTCAAGTGATGAGTTTGACAACAATAGCGAATAGCGCCCCACGATTCTTTGCCTATATCCAATACAGTTCTAATCTCTCTGTAGTTAGTAATTTAAGGGATGAACGAAAAGGAAACCAAAATTCGTCGGTTTGATTTCTAATTATACGTTTCCATGCCCTTCAACCTCTTCCAAGTATTTTTCCAACATTGCGACGCCGCGCCGCATTCCCAATTCCCATGATAATTTCCTGATAAAAATTTTCTCTTCCGATTCCCTTTTGTTTTACTCTTCATGGATACTTACAGTGTAACTTGTGTGATTTAAACAACGACAACGATCATTTGAAAAATTGTATAGGTTTCCTCTCCAAGTAGTGTTTTTAAGTAATACGAGATTTACTCTCGAATTTCATGGTTGAAAAGAATCATTATCATTCTTCTGCGCTCCAGCAATTTTGTTCAAGGCTCGATTAATTTTGTGTGCAGATTTTATTGCGTGAATGTGCAGTTCACAGTCCTTCAGACTGCCGTCGGGGTAAACTTGCCTATATATCTAATAAGTCAGAATGGATCACAAAGCTCACTTTCAGTTTCAGTTTGGGAAATCATCCATGTCATACTAATATGGCTAAGATAATACTCTGTATTACAGTTTCACGAGATTCTTTTATGTTTTTGCTTTCCATATAACGTAACATTACATTGCGTTCCGTTAAAGTAAAAGTCGACGTATCACAAAGCAACGCTTCGAGGAAATTCCAAGGGTCTCAATTTTCAGTTCCATTGGCCTTTCCAAATCAAGCACAGAGCCTTGATTTATCACCGTATTCAAGTCGTCATGATAAGCAGTGATGCATGACTCACCTTGCTCATTAAAGTGCATTTATCCGCCTATATACCGTGTGCTCTTAAGATTTAATATTGTTAATGTTCTGTTATTGTCTGTACTTGACTTGATGCGTTAAAAAGTTAAAAACAAAGCAATAAAATCTGTGAACGACAATATCATATGTACTAAAATACCTAATAGTGGTAAAAAGTAAAATGTATGATTATATAGTAGTTTTTATGTAAACCTTTACCTTTTGAAAATCAGTGTCCGCGGTGGTTGTGACATTGTGCACCGTGGCACAAACATCATTTAGAATCGCAAAAACTCCCGGTGGCCGTCGTCCCTCAATAAGCTCACAGACAACTTGATTGTTGAAGTAATCTATGGGAACCCAACGAATTCCTTCTGCAACATACTCTTCCTGAAAATGATACAAGAGGAAATTACAAATTTAGGTGGATTGTCCTTGTTGTAATCATGTAATGTAGCAAGTGACATCGACAAAGATTGTTCACATATATGAGGCAACATGTAATAATGTGAAGAATTGCACATTCGCACCGCTTCATCTGTTAACATAATTGACAGTTAAGAAATCTTTTGTGAGCACATGAAAAAGGACACAAACAATTCGTGTTAATGCATTTGAAACAGCGGTATAATGATAATTTAGCGTAATTTGCACTGAGTCATTCACATTTTCCAATTTACTTCGCTCCTAATAATGCCCAAAGCAGGAAATGAAAAGAACACATTTAGTATAATTTTTGCAATTTCATGTTTTGTTTAAAGAAGTATCCTGAGAATTTTTGACTTTTATAATATGAATTACTAAAGTCAATGTGAACAAGTGAAATTGTTGTCTTTTGCCTTCTAATATACTACGGTTACTTACTATGTAGAAAGCATTCTGTATACTATTTATTTAATATTTTCGTATTTTACTCAAATTGTTTTAGACGTATTGTGTATTAATTAGTCTGGTTAATAGCCAACAATACAGAAAATGATCCCTTTGGCTTTTCCTGTGCTTCTGCGTGTTATATCGTTATATGGTATTAGATTAAAGAAACGTCGGATTCTCAGATAGGAAAAAACATTCGTAACATTGCTACTTTGCTACTTATGTACTATGTCCATGTCAGAGGAAAATTAATGGCCCAATGGTGACATGAATGACTGAAGTTAAAGTTATAAAAGAAGGAAGCTTTTTGTGAACATTCCCATTCGTCATATTCACACTCGCACAATGTTTTTAAAACACGGAAACCTTTCCAATCATCACAAGAGTCACACAGGGTGCAGAAATGTTGATCCTATCCTGTTGTTTCCGTTTCAACTCTCACTTTTTCTGCACTCGCACACAAGAGAGGCGGTGGTGGTGGTCGAAGCAAAAGTGCAATGTGCAATAAAGTCTGCAGCGATTCAATATGGCTGGCACGTATATAAAAAGTCAATATTATCAACAATCTCCTCTCTTCTGCCAATGTTTGCCATAGTCATCATGAACGAAGAGCACAACATACAAACCAGGAGTGCTATGTACATTGCTTTTTTAAGCAGTAACACAATTTTTATATTTTATGTGCGTTGGAGCACCTTCCTTTCATGTTGCATGAGAAGAATGAGACTTTCCGGCTCTTTGCTTGATTACGTTTCCTACTTGTCATATTATAGTCATGTCTTATCACTAACTCATAAGAGAATCGTGCTGTCTCTACTTTGAAATTAGGGCTCTTTTTGCGTCTCCACTACAACAAAAAAGGAATCGTCCACGCATCTACTAAAGACAACCGTGGCGAGCGTCCCAGTTCTCTCACAAGAAAGACACAATCCTTTTTTTGCGAGAGTTAAGGAATGTGAACGCTAAATTCATCGTGTAGCAAGTATATATGATAATGGTATGATGATTTCAAAAAAACCTTTGAAATCATTTCCGAGCAGAGAAAATAGTAAAATATGCCGTTCCTCCAATGGCCTCTTGCCTGTACGCAGATTCCCGCAAAGTATACGTACAATTTCGCAAGTTCGTACAATTACACAATGGAAATCTAATAAAGTTTAGGAAATTTTGCAAAAACACCAAATAAACATAACATTTAGTGTACAAAAACTTAATGTTCTTTAAGCAATATCTGTTCCGATGTGCAGATAACATGAAATAATGATCATAATATGGACTAGATTGAAACACGCCATGCATTTGTTTGATTACGTGATCGTGATCAAACAAGAACCGGTCGAAGGGTATAATTTGCAAACTGCAATTGAGTGCAGCTCTTAAGTTTCAACTTGTATGCATAGATCACATAATAATGTACTCATTCACTGCGCAATTCCAATGCAAAAAGTGCCACAACAGGAAAAGAATAAGAAAGGAAGTATTGTGTGTATTGCAAATGGTCCAAGATGCATGTACAACGTACAGTAAGTTCATAATATATACACTGCAAAATTTAACTACAATGCAATATGCAAAATGAATCCTCTCAATCTTGGAATGTTCCACGCACAAAATGTAAAAACACAGAGAGGCAGAGCGCTTCTCATATCTGTCAAAAGTGAGGGATTGTGCAACCACAAAAACCAACCAGTGTTTGAACAATTCGAAAAAACGGAGAAAAAAATAAAACAAAAAACGTTGGTGAGTAGTTGTGAACTGCGGGCAGTGAAGCTTTGTAGGAGATCATTGTGACGTAATAATGGACGATAAGAGTTTGTCAAATGGGCTGTCAATAAAAAAAAGTGATGGGTAAGAATGGGTTGAGACGAAGTATGACTAACGAGCGGTCAGTGGACGCAGCAGAGATATTCTGTTTTGTTAGTACCTATTGACAATGGGAACAAGTGGTTCTGGTGGCTCGAGGGCCGTGACGACTCGTCGTTGGGCAGACACAGACACGATTAGTTGGAACGGCTTCCGTTCCCTTCGCTTCTTAATGTGTCAGAGTGAAAGTGAAGGCAGAAACCGCCGCGCTGATGGACGCGAATCAAGTTGAGAGCGATATGGCAGTGTGAGGCGGATGGCAAGCTTTTTGGCTGAAACTATAACAAACTGCATTTTCCTTCATGTCTATGCATATTGTTCAGACACAGCACAACAGCTTTTGGAGTGTCTCAAAATCTCAATGAACCAATATCTCTGTGTAGTACGCAGTATTATATTTTCTCCTATAGGCACGTAATATTGGACAGGTAAGGAAATCAACGCAGCACATTTAATGACTTGTGAATGAGAACACACTTCACAGATCACCCAACGTCAAGCGTACCCTTTTTTTGTTAGCGACAACGACAACATGCATAAGGGTGAAATTGTAGCAGTAGTCGCAACTCTCCAATGACTTATAGAGTGATGGAAGCCGTACAATTTTTCCACCCACACTTCCTATAAAAGCTCCGTTTGGCACAAAATCCCATTCAATTTCTTCTTTGCTCAGCATCCGAGAGGACTTTTGAGATCTTAAGGATCTTTGTGTTTTTTTTTGAGTTGGAAAATTCTTAATTTTTTTAAACTGTACAACATGCGTGCCTTTTTTGTGGTAATTGTCCAGTGCATTTACACTTCAAAATTTGTCTTCCAAAATTTATTTTTGTAAGAAATAATCTAATGGTGGTTTTTGGTGTGCTGTTATTTAGGCTTGTGTGGCCATGTCGGTGACAGTGTGCCTTGCCCGCCCGCAATACGACGGCGGCGACGATGATGGTGGCTACGATCCAGGTTTTGGAGGTGGATTCGGAGGTGGCGGCGGTGGTGGCGGAGCTCCACATGGAGATTTCGGTGGAGGTGGTGGTTCTCATCATGATTTCGGAGGATCTCCAAGCTTTGGCGGTGGTGATTTTGGTGGATTCAGCTCACCCCACAGCGGTGGCGGTGGCGGCGGAGGTGGAGATAGTGGATCTTTCTATGCTGGTTCTCCCGGAGGCGGAGGCTCTGGCCCAGGAGGATTTCGTGGAGGTTCCGGTGGTGGTAGCTTCCATGGTGGTTCCCCACCATCCGGAGGTTTCCACTCAAGCGGTGGTGGTGGACCAAGCTTCGGTGGTCCAAGCCATGGAGGTGGTGGTGGATTCGGTGGATTCGGTGCTGCTCCAGGTGGATCCAGCTTCGGAGGTTCTAGCTTCGGTGCTGCTCCTAGCAGCTCTGGCTTCCATGGTGCCGCTTCTCAACAAAGCCCAGCTGGTTTCCGTGGATTTGCTCCATCAACTGGACGCGCTCCTTCCGGTTCCTTCTCATACACCGCCGGTGGCCCACCACGTGGCGGCTCCGCCCCAAGCTTCGGAGGCAGCAGCTTTGACTTTTAAGCCACTTTATTGTACATTATAGAGAATTACCAGCGGTTCTGAGTGGTCGCGCAAAAAAAACTCATGTACCATCAAATTCGTAACTCATTGATTTTTTGTTATCAACTGGTGATCTTTCTGTTCCTTGTCCTGTCGCTGTCAACTTGGAAAGTGTTCTAGCTGCTTTTATACGTTGGAAATTCTTTGACTCGTCGTACCTTTTTGTACCAAAGCAATTGTACGAAACATGTTTATAGTATTTCACTTTCCTTCCAGTGATTGTATGAGCCTTCTCGAAACTTCCCATCTTCGCTGAAAACTTCTGAACAGGACGTACTGTACAGTTTGATGTTCAAGGCATAATAGTACAATTTGCCTTTTCCTACCGCTCCTAGTCTAGTCTATTCCACTCTGCCGTTCTGGTTGATTTTGCATGATCATTTTTTATTACAAACTACCTGTACCTTGGAATTACAACCTGATAAAACTATGGACAAATAAATGGTTCAAGTTCCCGGTAACACATGCCCCAACACACTTCTTTTCATTTCCATGCATACTTGCCAAACACAAGCTCCACTTATTATGAAAATGGATGCTGTTTTTACAAAAAATCTATTCTTACCTGTTCTGACTTGAGTGTCAACTCAATAAAGATTTGCTGTAGTTTTTCGTTGACATAGTTAATGCAGAATTGTTCGAATCCATTTTGTTGGAATATTTCAAACCCGTAAATGTCAAGGATTCCAACCGAATAGCCACTCGCAACTATTTCCATTGCTTTGTTCACACGCTATGAATGAAAAAAAAAACAAACAAAAAGCAAGATATGAAAAAACTTTTTCGTCAGGTTTTCATAAAATGGATTTAAAGAATCATGAAAGCATTTGAATTTTGAAGATTTCCTGTGTACCTCAACGAGATAATCGAATAGTCGAGTGTAAATAGCTTTCGCCAAGGCGTCCCGAGTGTAATACGCCTGTTCCAATCCTAACGTTACTTCAATTCGGTCCGTCTGTCGACCCCATTTTCCATCCATTGTACGACTTATGAGTTTCATTCCTAAAGTTTCTGACGATATTCCCAGCAAACTGGAAGGATAATCAAGCAATTGTTGGTTTGATACACAAGCATAGTTCCCAGACTCGTGAAAATGGACATTGCCCATGTGCAACACTCCTGCTACAGTTCTAAAAATATCAAACTGATCTTCTTGTGAAATCCCGATGACTTTCATAGCTTGGACTGTTTCTTGAAAGGATTTGGTATCATTTGTATCATCAACTGTGTAACAACCAGACTGATTCAGGTAGTCAAAATACTCCGCAGGTCCAAGAGCAAGGTCCGCTAAAACATAACATTACAGTTTATAGATTTACGGCTGAATGATCAGTATTTTCTAGTACAGGTGGAATTAATAAAGATTATTTGTGTACATTTCATGGGTTCCGGAGCACCGAAGCAAAGTTGGTAAAATATATGAAATCCTCTTTCCAACTGATTTAACGCGGATACTCGAGACTTTTCCAGGAGGAAATTTGAGATCTTTCCACCTTGAGGTTGACCACCTCTGTCAAATTGGATTTCCACGTACTTTCCCTATAAATATAATTTACAATAATTTTTCAAGGGCAATTACATGATTGGATATGAAAAAACATGAACTTGTAAAAATACTATGGACATTTCTATCATTGCATTCATGAATATTACTACATGAATATTACTTGTTGGATAAAATAGCAACTTATATGTTAACTTACAAATCGACTAGAATTGTTATTTCGCACAGTCTTTGCATTTCCAAAAGCTTCAAGTAAAGGATTAGATTCCAAAATTACTTCTTTAATATATTGAACTTTTTGACCACCTCCTGACACCTTTGCAATGTAGTTCATGATGTACTTAGCTGCAACGGTTTTTCCAGCTCCAGATTCTCCACTGTAAGATTATGATTTTTAGAACAAATTAAACGAAAGGTGGTCAAACACGAACACACATTTTTACACGTTTAAACAAACAAAAACTGTACCTAATGATGACGCATTGATTTTCCAGATCAATAAGCATGTTGCGGTACATCTCATCAGTTAAGGCCCAAATGTGTGGCTTCACTTCAAATTTGGCCTGTTGACGACACAGAAAATGAAAAAGGCATTTTAAAAAACGGAATTGATTAGGCCTGAGGATTTGTTTCAACTTGACTATATTGAAACAAGATAAATACTGGGAATTTTGATATGCATAATGAACGTGTCATGATTTGAGCATTGTTTAATCGAGTATTTTTTCAAAACTGAAATTAGATCTTACTGCTCCTTGATACTGGAGGATTTCCTTCTCTCCAAAGTATGGCATTTGCTTGAATGGATTGACGGACACTAACACAGGACCGATATATGTCTACATATCATTTCAATGACAAACAAAAACAAACACACATGAGCAAATATTGAACATTTGTACACTGTAATAATGAGTAATGCAATGATTAAGCAACATGCTGCAGAGTGCGGCTGCTATCATTATCAGCTACATAAAACTTACAAAAATCCAATCATCCATGTATCGTTTCCGGAGGTTGTCTACAATGCTGTCTTCAGTAATTTTGGTCAATAAGACCATGTCGTCCACCCCCGACGTTTTAACATTAACAGATTGCCAATGGTAAACCTAAAGAATTACAACGAGGACATTAAACTTTAATATAAACTCATCATGCTCATCGTTTCATGGGGCAAAAACTACTTTGAGGAGTCTTGAGAAGCAAACAGTATGAAAAAAATGTTTTGGACGGCAAGATTGTATAAAAGAAGAATTTATGTCGACATTGCATTGATGAGAGTTTTGTATAGTACGGACGTGGTGAAACAATTGAGGACTCAAAAGTGGGGAACTGGCAACAACTGTTCATGCCGTCACAAAATTATCATTACGGCTTCAAGAGCACCGTAAGCTACGAAAATTGAAAGGAAAGTTCCCATAGACTCCGAGTTTTCTTAAGAGCAAAAGAGAACCCAGCCCTTGTGTAATTTGCAGGTTGTTACGCACAAGAAGCATTTTGATATAAAAAGTATCCTCAATTTTAATCATAGAGCAGTAAACTATTAAAACAGAGTCTGTGCGACTGTGTGACGGCATATTCCAACAGAGATTCCTTGTGATGAGTACATATAAAAATGTGCAAAACTCGGTACATTTTGCTGTAGTATGTTTGCCATTTGAAGGAGGATGCACGTCAGTGCATTTTCAACTGCCTGCCCTGCCTGTAAACCATAAAGAGAGACGAGCCATGACGCATTCCACCGTTGCATCAACATCCTCTTCGTTCTTACACGCCAGCCTTTTTAAAGTATCCTATAAAGGTAAAATTTAACAACAAACAAGCAAAAAGCAACGATATAGGATGTCATGGATGTCTGTGTAATGCAATGTAATACCATCTTTGTTCACAAAGTCGTGAAAGTCCTTATAATATTATATTTCTTGAGGTAAAAATAACAGAAAAAAAAATGTCACAGCTAAAGTTTATTATAATTCTTTTGTGGTTCACATGCAGGAACATGATGCATAATGAATTTGCCTTCACAAATATCAAACAAAGCAGTTTTTGGTAGTTTGCATGTTTGAATCTGTTTGCTTCCAAGTTTCCATGTCTTATAGTTTCACACTTCCACCATTATAATCATTACAACTTTAATAGGCTAGGCAACTATAAATTAGAATTGCAATTTTCAATTTTCGTGCTGAGTTGAAACATACCATGATGAATTCAATACGAATTAGATCACAACAGGTAAAATGGGGCTTTGCATGCGTACACCGTTCACGTACACCAAAATGAAGGTTGACGCGTCTCTTATACAAAAGACTACAACGACAACGACTTGGCGAAAGTCAATGGATTTTTTTTGTCTCTTCTTTCGTTACGCTTTGAAGTTTTGTAGCAAGTGACGAGTGACGTTAGGTGAAGTTGGTGAAGACAAAAAACTGTAATAAAGTCTCTCACAATCACTGCACTTCAAAAGTTTGTCGTTTCCACAAGTTCACAGATCGCACACAAAAAAAACACAATTTCGTTAGCTTTTATAGTATATTTGAAACTGTCCTGCAGGAAAGAATAGATTTAAAAGGTTGGTGTAACCTTAAGAAATTGTCGTGGCGTGACTATGCAAAAGTGTATAATCGTTACTTATTATTGTCACTTGTAATAATTCACTGAGAATTCTTCACTGTTGATATGTAATTGTCACATAAATGTTAACGACAATGATTCACAACTCACAAACACTTGGGGCTCTTGGTTTTGCTCTTGCTCAAACTCACCAACCCACACACTCTGCACTGTACACGAAGGCATTGAACGTGTGCTTAAAAAATAAATGCATGATAATGATAACTTTTGGCTACGTTTTCATGTAATATTTTACTTCATATCAACTGGAAACACGTATGAAATGTAATCCTAATCAGAAGGACAATCGAAAGTATAAAGAGGAAAAAAAATAACTTCGGTAATCCCGTCTCGGGTTGACCACAACCACAACCACACTGAGTTCACCGTAATCCTCTATCCAAACAAAGTAACTATTTTTAGAGCGTTTCTAGAAACTGGATGCACTACTAGTACCACTCCTCCTATTGTAGTTTTGTAGCACACGGAAATTCTTCATGCCAGAACAGTAATCAAACTGGTACCAAACAACACAAACGTGATGTAGGAGAGGTGTTTAAATTTAGGTTGATTTTGACAGCTTGAGCTTGCTTGATGACGATTATGTCAATTATGAATTGCTAATGTTGACGCTGACACAATGAAGAAACACGACAACAATTTAGAACAAGTGCTAGGCGATGATTTACTAATAGTACGAAGCTTTCCGTCCGTCCGGGAAAAGTGAGACTGGTTTGAGAGACGATTGGAAGAAGACTGAAGACGAAGACAGCGGCAGTGATTTTTCATACACTCTTGAATGACCAAGACCGAATGAGTTGTTCTTGACTGACGAAGGAAGGGATGGCCTACATTATTGCCCACACAGATAAAGTGACAGTTTCAACACTGAATGTGGCTATTCGAACTGAGAGTTCGTAATGTACAGTATGATTCATGCGTCGCATGAGTCAAAGCCAGACGCAAATGGCAATTCTCTTTCATACAAACACTCAGTGATCTTTGTTCAACTTGCTTTTTGGTGCTGTATGTATGCAATGCACTGTAAGTTTTTTTTTGCACGCCGTTATCTCTTCATGGATTTTGCTTGTGCGTGAATTTTTTTTGCCTTCTCCTGCGGCCACGACGAAACCATGAACCAACTCTACCAATTATGGTGTATAGTAGCCCAGGTGAGCCTCTTACATATTGCATTATTTGTGAGATAATGGCCTTACGCTACAACTTACAACCAATGAGGGTTACGAGTTACGACCATGTGCAAATTTGCGAGTCGAATTTCTGCTATGCAAAATCTGTAAAACGATTTACTTTGCAATGGCAATGTTTCACGATTCCCCCTTTACTTTCCAAGCTGGGATCGAGCGCAGACGCAGCGTTTTGGTGTACTCTAAACGTCCATTCTAAATCATTGATGAGTTACTGAAACCACAAAATTCTTTTCCAACTTTTTCTTTGACTTCAATTTCACTTACCGTAGCTTAACTTAAAGAATTCAAACCTCTAGAAAAATCATTGGGAAAAGCGTAGAACCGTTTTCAAAATCGATTTCACAAATGTACCGTATCGGTGATTCCTTTCTAGTTTAGTTGAGACTTCAACAGAACATTGGAATTATTTACGACCCGGACTGTGAGAATTTAAAACTTTCAGAAAATATCTGCTAGTCAAGACAATGACATGGCAAATGACAGTGAATTTTACATTTAAATGAAATCAAGAAGTCATGATTTTTAGTTCTCGCTCTCGTGTCTCATCTCAACCCATCCTGCATCAAGATTCAAGACATTAAAAGACCTAAGATGCATGATATGATATTACTCATCCTCACACTAGATAATGAGAAGGACTGAACTATAAAAACATGTGAACTTAGAAACTTGAGAACCCTTTAATGACAATTCAAAGTTTAATAGCATTCTGATGTAAGCGTAAATGTAAATTAATGTGACACAGTACGAGTAGTGGTATAAGTAGAGAATAGAATGTATAGAATACAAGGCTTGTACATATGCTTCCCCTTTTGCAATTAAAGTATGGCAACTATAAATTTCCAATCATGCTAATGTTTCACGCAGAGTGACATAGAACACATTGTAATACTCGTTTCCTCAACTCAGGAAAAATGTTTGTACACTGCATCCACCAATTGTGCCTTTCTCCACATTTTGCATGAAACGCCTTTTGATTCCAGGAATTCTTTCAAATCGGCTACAGTAAGCTTTTCCAACTGAAAACAATAAAAAGTCGGACGTAATTTCATATCGTAACCGGAATCCTTGAGTAACTATACTGATAAAAATCTTTACTCTTTTGTGTTTCGCTTCATTTGCAAAATTAATTTCTAATTTTGGCCGTTTTTGTGGCTGTGGTTGTGATGTTTCAGGAGCTTCACGCTTAGCTTCGACAATAATCGAATGTTGAATCATACCAGTTCTCGAAGTCATCATTTCTATGTTCGGATCTTTAAAATATAATTACGGAGAATTAAGATCACAGTTAACAACATTAGATTTGTATTTAAGTAAAGGAGATGTGAACTGACACAATAAATGAAACAAAGTTAACAATACGAAACAATGTCTTACCAGTACCATCCACGAATTCGTCATCAACGTGACCAAGTGCTAACTTTTCGAGTTGTCTCCATTTCATTTGAAAATGTGGATTCTGTATAGTCGTTCCGGAGAAATTTTTCATGGTTAACTTCTTTAAAAACTGTTCGACAAGGTCCAGAAGTGTTCCACTAGCTTCCCCTTGAGGAGCGTCGATCTGTGCAAGATTTTTTCGAATCTCGTCTATAAACACATTTTCACTGATCATGATACTTGCCGACACACAATTATTTCATACACTGCTTAGAGTAAAATCCAATAGCCAATTGCGTAAGTATTCACCATTAAACGGCAACAAAAATACAACAGCCCCTTCTGGAATTGAACCAAGTCCTGCTTCCGAGTTAGTCGACGGAATTAAGCATGCTAGTCTTGGGGGCCTGCCTCTTGAGAGAACGAGCTGAATGATAGCGACTTTCTACATTAAAAATCAATAATATTGCTAATTAACATTCAAAGAAAAGCCTCATCAATCATTACATATGAAGATAATCGTACCTTCAACGCTTCGCAACGAGACATGAGACAAGTAAAGAAGTCTTTACTACCCTCAAGTTTATCGTCATTTGGGTACATGAAGTAATTCGGCGAAACATATAATAAAAGGCAGTCAACAGCGGCTTTATCGACAAAGCCAATTAACGTAGCCCCAGCTCCGATTTTATTGGTTTCTAGCAGCTTAGCTTCCTTAGCTTCATGGTTTGTGAATATTACTTGCTGACCCGCAACAGTAATTACTTTTCGTTCTTCAGATACCAAGGAAGGCAATCCAGTGTCCTAGAGATAGAATTTGTTGACCATGATTTAAAGTACACAATCCATTTTTGTATTGTTAAATTACTACTCTTTTGAAGTATACTACTCACCACTCGGATTCGGTCTGCTGCTTTCTCCAACACTTTATTACTTCGTCGTTGTACCATAACTGCTTTAGGAATTGGAGCCGGACTAAAATTTTAATAATATATAACATTAGGTGTAATTCTATTTTAGCGTTTAATGATAAAAAGCAGGTTACCGTAAGAAAGAATATATTCCAACACTAAGTGACGTTCCCGGAAACATTTCAAACATGAGAGAACTAATAGGTCGTCGAACACGCTGCTTCATCCTCACAACTTTGAGCAAGTCTGGTAAGTTCACTGGTAAACTGACAGCTGTCGGGTCGTCCACAATTTGCTGCAAAAACGAATGAAATACGACATATTATGACAACAGCCGATCAGTTAAATATAAATTTACTTCAACGTACTCGTAATAACTTACCGAATAATACGTCCCAAGCTTAAACTCTTTGTTAAAACTAACAATACTGAAATCCACTTTTCCCAAATCTCGGAATTTCTCAACAGGACCCTCACCGGAATCATCGTTAGCAAACCTTGGGTTATCTTCACATGTAAATAACACAATTTTCCTAGCGAAAGACTTTGTTTTTCTAATAAAACATACCATTATTAAATAACTTCGACTATAAAAGATTCAGTTGATGAATGTATTAATAAAAAGAAATATATACCCCTCATCAAAAAGTGCTCGGCACAACCAAAATGTCTCCACCAAATTATATGTTGATCCACATCCAATAGATTCATCAAAATCCCGTAAATTGGGAGAATCCGCAATTTCCTTGAGTTCTTTAATCATACCAACAGTCACTGTGGAGAAGTCTTGAAGAACATACAAATTACTAAATTCATTTGTATTTTTCGACTGCTCTGTTCCCATGAGCAGAATCGTAACCCTGTCTTTGGGACTGCTGACTACTTTCGATTTCCACAAAGAAATACAACACTGTAAAATTCCCCCCAAAAATTACCAATCATGATTCTGTACACACGATCATATTACTTATAAATTTTATACATCATTAAGATGAATACAACTACTACACAACAATCCGAAAGGAAAACTTTTAATCATACCATTATAGCAGCACGGTAAGGATTATCCTCGCTATCATTCGACCACTCAACGGAAGCGAACATTTGCGGAGAACAATCAATAATGATAATTGTCGCAGTTTTAGACTTGTTCACAAACGTTTCTTCGCTTTCTAATTCATCATCTGAATCCCCCGTAGGTGGATTCCACACAGCTAAAGGACCCGCCATCCCTGATCTGATTCTGAACGTTTTCAAAACTAAAAGAAAAATGAATTAACTTGTAGATTTACAAAGCAAACCGATTAAATTAACAAAGAATCGAACGTATAAATACCTTTGAAATACGTTCCATTTTTATACACTTGATTCAATTAATTGTTACTTCATAAAATTAACCAAAACGGTTTTGATAAAGGTAGATGAAACGTTGACGATGACGATCACAATTCGCAATCGCAATCATCACAAGGAATCACAACTCAAAGGTAAGGTAACAGGTTGGAGTTGGAATGGAATTTAGCCGGTCACTTGCGTGTTCAAGTGCCGGGAAAAGACTGTTCCTCCTCGTCCAAGGTTCGAGTAGCGTCAATTTCCTATGCATTGAATTGGCATTGAATGCATTCTCATTTCTCATGTGCTCGGACACATTCGATTCGAGTGAGTCACTTTTTCTGTCTTCATGCATTCTCGGGCTTGTCTTCGTCATTGTCAACAAGTCAACATCTTAAAAAGTGGACTCCATTCCTGTTAGAAATCATTAGAAATTCGTGAATCCAGAATCAGTAATTAATTCCAGAAAGGCTAAGACAAAACCCATAATCGTGTACATGACAGGACAGGAGACTTGACTAAATCAAACGTTCAAGATTTCTACTTGATGCGTCTGTGCAAATATTTCATAATTACCAACAGCACATTTTCATGGTGGGAACTGGGCAGCGTATTTAAGTGATGCACTTCTTGTCATTGCTCCGAAACCGAGTTTTCATCCCAAATTCTACATGAAAATGTATATCGACCGAAGGACAAGGGATTAGAAGAGAAGGATTTACTTTACGGTGAATTCGCGTATCCGAATTTCCGAATCGTTGGACAACAATGGATCCCTTTATTTTGTGGGGCAAGCTGTAAGGCTGTGTAACTAACTATTAAATTATAATCAAACTCAATTTCAACAATATAAAGAATCATGGGAAATGACCCGTACTTGGACTGTTTGATCAGATAATCTCACTTTTTCGAAAGTCGTAATGTTAAATTATTTATTACTGACTTACTGATCCTTTTTTTTGAAATAAATCTAGTGCTAATAATATATATAGACTAAAATTACTACTAATTAAAATGAAATGAATTGTTATGATAACTAATACCATCAAGTTTTTTTCCGAGTAATTTCTTCATGTAAATATTTTCTACAACTTTTTATAAAAGGGAGTGAGCGAGCTCCTGACTTGTGGTATCAGTTATATGATTATGAATTATAGTTATGATTTATGACTTATGAGTGTTATAATGAGTCAGGAAGGTCAGTTTAGTTTGGTTAAACTAATCCGAATCATCAACGGTATCAAATGAGTATATTTATTCCCTATAATTCTTTTTTTGAATAGTGTATATAATACCTGTTATTGTCACCCTGTTTACCAACCACCATCCAGTGAACTTATGAACTTACCTGTCATTGACATTAACGTTGGCCAGTCTAGCTTAATGGTAAAAGCTCAAGATGAAGATTTGAGGTGAAGTCGAAAAGTCGAAACCTCGGGGCTATATTTTTTGCTCACTTCCATTTCATCATCCTCCTTTTCGGTCCTATTAACACTATCATTAACATTATCGAACATCCTGGGTTACATTACTCCCTGCAACATGGAGAGAGATTAAACCTTATCTTATCTCTTCTTAAAGCGGCCGCGAACTCATTACTCATTAGCCATCTCAACCGAAACCAATTTCGTTGAACCAGTTCCGGTTAAACCATACGATATTTAAAAATACGTTAAAGCTTCAGAAATGTGAGAAGACTCAGTAGTAATTTTTTAAGATTTTCCACGGGACACATATACTCGTTATAATGGCGGATCAGAAGTTTGGATACAAGCGAATATTTTCGAATTCTCATTTCCTACTAGGGTTTGCATTTGGAGTGTGCTCCATTCTACTACTTTTGACAACTAATCTACAAATGGGTACTGCCCGCTTTTATATTGTGCGCAATCTGGGAAATAATGTGGAAAATAAATCAGAATGCGGTAATAAATAATGAGCTTCTGAATCAATATTATTGAGAATTATTTAATTTAAATTTGCTTCAAATGAACTATTTTTGTCTTTAGAAACAGGAGTTGCCACTTCATTAATAAAATTACTTACTGAAAGCAGGGCAGTGTTCGTGAGACCCATTGGAGGTCTAGGGAACAAATTGTTTCAGTTCGCTTCCGGGTTTGCTCTTGCAAATAACCAAAATTCGAGTCTCTTTCTCTGTAATGACAGTGGCAATTCATTACAACTCCTTGATCAGTTTCGAATTCAAGCCCCACGACAATTTTGCAATTTGAGTGCTATACGAAGCAATATCGTATTGGTTGGCGTGAGTGAAAATAACGTGTATGAGAAAACTGTTCCAAATGCAAGTTTTCTGTCTTTGGGGACTTATTTCGAGTCCGAAATCTTCTTCAAGGACTACAAGAAAGAACTTAAAGCTCAACTCACAATGCCGGAACTAGACAAAGATGAGTCCATATCGGAAATAGCAAATAGAATCCGGTCCACTGCCAACAGCGTCGCCGTTCATATTCGCAGAGGTGACTTTCTAACAAGCAACGCCTTCCTGGGGCTTCCGATCACGTACCAAATCAATGCAATGAGGTCCCTCATAGAGATATTAGTGGAACCGACCTTCTTCGTGTTCACCAACGACATGACGTTTGCGAAAGAACAATTTGAATCCGCCTTCAAGGATGATAAGACAAAACCCATAATCGTGTACATGACAGGGAACTTGACGAAAACAAACGTTCAAGATTTCTACTTGATGCGTCTGTGCAGATATTTCATAATTGCCAACAGCACATTTTCGTGGTGGGCTGCTTATTTGAGCGACGACGCAGTTCTTGTCATTGCGCCAAGACCGAGGTACGATCCAATGTACTACATGACAATGTGGAATGATGAACAGACAAGGGTTTGGAAGAGAAGGATTTACGGCGAATTTGCATATCCTGAAGATTGGACGACAATGGATCCTTTTTTAGGTTACAGTAATTATTACAACTATAGTACAACAATAAAAACCACGGCCGCTACAATGACAACAATAAAGACCACGGCCGCGACACCGACAACTATAAAGACCACGGCCGCGACACCGACAACAATAAAGACCACGGCCGCAACAACGATAACAAGTCGTTCTCCGTAGTGCTT
>JABASF010001995.1:0-17557 GCA_019776145.1 Harlomillsia oculata
CGTATTACTCGATTAATTTCATTCCTTTACCACTTCTGTCGAACCTTCGTGTACAAAATTTCCACGTAAGCAAACTTTCACTCACCCTACTACCACAAAACACATTATGTTTAGCCATGGTTTTCAAAGTATTTTACTACCGTTACGGTTAAAAGTCTAAGAAAGTATAATATTATTGATTTGATTTTCGTTCTCTGAGGTTATATAGATGACTGGATTAGATTTGATCAGATTAGATTACATTAGATTATTTATTGCCGAATTACGGCCAGTGACGTTCTCCGACTTACAATTTGACATACAATATTAATCCATACATTAAAATGAAAAATAATGGATTCGTACATACATTCAATAATTGCACTATTATTTGAGAATACATAAATTTAATTTATACTTCTATACCGGTATAGAGAAACTCATATCAATGAAACAATCAAGCAATACAAAATTAATCAATAATCATTAATTATACAATAGCATTCGGAAAAATGACTAAATTTCAACAATCTTATTTTTTTTTGCCGGTGAAACGTTTTTGGACTCCATCTGGATAGTTTCTCTGAGGTTATAAAGTAATGTAAATTTTTGCTATTTTCCTTAAATTAATAATTTACCAAATTACAATTAGGAAACAGTACGCTTCGATATCGTGACCGCGGGGTACAAACAGAAAGACACAGTTTGTAAATTTCATGATGACGCACTTATGAAAGTGGATGACTCCAACAAGCAATCAAATTTGGTATGTTCCATTTCCATACCATAAAAACAAGGATGGCGAATTCTCCAGAAAAGTATAGACGGCATCTGAAGCAATATTGGTGCTACAAATATTGGTGCGACATGGGGAACACATAAAGTATTCCGCATGTCGTTGAAATTAACGATTGCATTCTCAGTTCTGCTGTTATACTATAGTCTATTACCATATACGTGTCGTATATATTATAACTTATACGGCTCAACTTTTACTTTCGTGTTTTGCTATTTTCTTGTCTACAAATATCATTATTCGAACACCATCCTTTCTCAGGGTACAACCAGGCACGAAAATATTCATTGTCTGAATAGCCATTTCTTTTATTCTGCCCATATACATTAGCGGCTTCATTACTCCGATATAACAATGACTATAAGAGAAAGGCGTCCCATAATAGTGGTTTTCGTCTAAAACAAATAAACTTGGTTGGAGTCAGACTGCACCTGTCAAGTTTCACTTTCTTCAATGCCGAATGCACTTACAAAATGCATTGCATGATTACAATAAAGGTATGCAGACTGTTTCCGAATTTTGGCATCTTTTCGTATACGTCGCAAATATACACTTGAAATACCACGTCTTAAAATCTTTGAAACGTGAAGATTTGAAACAAAAGTTAGTTTATACAAATTCATGTTCCTATTCGTCAAGTCTAAAAGTGGAAGAGTGGAACAATCGAACATCAAATCCGTCGTATTTATACATTGGGTATACTACCTTATTTCATATTTTATATGTGTAACACACGAATGATTTCAATACAGATGCAAACGTATTGTTCCAAAAATAACTACACAGTACTACATTGACTACATATAAGAGTAAGTTCTACCAAAAGTTTCCTTATAATTGATGTAATGTGGGCGAGGTCATGTGCTTTTTGCCTTCAAGTTTGATTCGTGCCGTGAATGTAAAAATAAGTAAGTCTACTTTCTCAACGAATGGAAAAGTGATTTAACTTTTTCCTTCGTATTGCGCTATACATACTAGGCATATGCCTGAGACTCACGGTCTCACCTCTTCCTCACTTTTCTCTTGTTCTGGCAGGGAAATCACGTTCATGCCATGGAATGTTAGATAAACTTTTTGTGTATAATTTGCCCAAAGCATGGTATCACCGTGAATGTTTACCACCCGCGCAGTCACATCATTAAATCCTTAATGTTACTTTTTTATTTGCACGTGCTTGATCGACTCATCTCTATTTTTTCCAGTTGAGTACTCCCTTTGTGTGTATACAATTGAAGCTTGTAACCTCCAGTTTTGAATCGGTCTACAGCTGTATTTTATCAACAAGGATATCATTCAAAATCATATACAATTTTAAAGGCAAAATTGGGAGCCGCCTAACTTTTAAATTGTGAGTTTTGATGAGACACAGAATACCATGCTTGTATTTTAAATACCGTGTAATTTCAAGTTACAATTGCCATTTTATTCTATTCCTCTTGCTGCTTCAAAATCATGTTTGACTGTTTGACTACAGAGACATATAGAAATGGAAGTTTGCAAATGGACCGTGGAGTAGTAAAAAACCCAGCAGTGCTCCCAGACCCATTTCATTTCAATGTGTGTGATAGGTGAAGTAATACGCTTCGTTTTTGCTCATATAACATGAAAACCGTTTGTGTCATTTCCGTCCTTGTCGTGTGTGCTCCAGAGCTTTATAAAGTGTGTAGTACTATATATGTTAGATGATTGCACCCAAAACCCTTCGTGAAGTCGATGCCAACTAGCACTCTGGGAATTCGACTGTCTCAGGAGAAAGTATTTGTTAGTCCAGCGGACTTTTGTGAAGAGCCAATGTTACACTCTGCACAAGAGAAAAGTGGAGAAAAGGGAATTATTCTATGTGTGTGCACATCTATCGGTTTCGGAGTATGTGATGTGTATATATACTACATAACAGAAAGAAACTTGCTGTAGTTTGCCAGTTGTACAGTTAAATATAACTGGTACGTATACTACAATATGAGCAGTGTTTTGCTATAGTACAGTACTGCTGTATTGTGCAAACTACTAGTAGCCTTATGTGTAGCAAAAGCTTGCAAACCATTACGTGAATGAAACAAAATGAATTCGTGTGCAGTTCCAACGTCTCTGGGCCAAGAGCGGGAGAGTATAATAATGAAAGCCATAACTTAGAGAATGCACTCGGGACGACCCCCATGAAATAATGTGCCACCATTTCCGCCCTAATTCCACTTCACTTTCCCTCCTTTTCTTCCCTTACTCTCAATTCTCAAACATTTCTCCTCATTGTTACCCACTTTCTTCGCCAATGTTCTTTTACCTACTAATATGTTCGGATTCTCTTTTCATCGTATTGTACAATGTACCAACCTCCATTTTTACAATGGCATGTGTTATCCTACCATATAGGTTCACATGATTTTCATTTGAAAAGCATTAGAATTTGATAAAATATTAGTAGATGTATAGTTTCATATTATACTTCTATCCTACGATTATACTTTAAAAGAATATCCAAAAAAGGAGCATGGCATTTAATATTTTTGAGCCCATTTTATACATTCAGTAACATATAGGTTTCAAATGTGACATGTCTGTGACTTTTAGAAATAATAAGAAAGGTAGTGTAATTGCATTTTTATATATGGAAACATTTGGAACAGAATTCGTTGGTGCGTGCTGGGTTGATATTAGCTCTTATGAAATGTGTGACACATGGCCATTCCTCTTGCAGCTTGGGAAAAGTTTGAATTATACATGTGCGGTCCACCTGAAACTTTTTCTCAATGAAGTTGTGAGTTTCCTAATGGCACTAACCAGTGCGAGTAAGTGGAGTAAGGAAGAAAGTTTGATTTATTACACGCATACACGCACAACAATACCACAACTAAATTGTCAAAGAAAATAGACTTTTTTGCGTCGATACTAAAATACGTTGTCAATCATGCTTGTTTCCATTGACACTGCTTCACTTCATTATTAAATTATTACATTCACTGGCATTTTGTATTTTGCAAGTAAGTATCTGTTTTCAAGTCGGACGTGAAAGTTTCTGCACCATGAAAAAATCAAACAATGCGACAGCTTTACCAATTGATTCTATTATTTGATTTACCATAGTATTTGGTAGATCAAAGAGATCCTTTGTGTAAACCGTAAAGTTGGCTGTACGTAAAGAATGAAGTTATGAATAAAGAAATTTATAAGCTTTCTGCATACAAGTTATCAAAAGAAAATCTAGTCTAAAAGACTATAAATTCTATTATTAAAATACATTAAATAGCAGCAGAATGTAGCAGAAGAGAGTTTGTGTACATTATTTAGGGAAACTCTGGATACACAGGTGCACAGAAAGACATGTTTCCGCTTGAATGAATTACCCGTTTACATCAAAGAAACCACCATATATGGCTGGCTAACAGTTTGAGAATATCTACATTTTTTTTCTCTTAAACCGCAAAATGCAGTAAAGAAATCTCTTGTGAACGTTCGAGTCCCGAAGGATAAACGACATATTCCTCCTGTCTTTCGAGGATTTGCATGAACTCACATCTTTTTGTGAGAGGGATACCGGCAAATCCGCCGGACTTTCCAACTCTCCATGGTATCTTTATAAAAGAACCAAACAACTACTCGTGATGGCTTCATGAAAGACGAAGTCGCCGCTTTCGTCAACATTTCATGTAAAATATTGACGTAGTTGAAAAAATGTAATTTTGAATGTCGCTTTTGGTCTTCGCCTGTCAGCTCGATTGTATCTCAGGAACAGCTGTCATTTCCTCTGTCCGCCATACCCAAGTAATCGCAATGGAATTGAAAAAACCATCCTCCAGTTTGCAGAACAAGGTGTGAACACGTGTCCCTCCATAGACACGCTGAAGCATCTTCCCACGCAGAGAGAAGAAGGCATTTTTCCATTTTCTTGGTGTCTTTTCGTATATAAAAGAAGCTTCAGGTAAAGAATGTGTGTCTGCAATTCTCAAAAACCTCGGTTTAGATTCGCATCGTAGCTAGTCAGTGAACATTGGATCGCAGATTTTTTTTCACCTCGCTTTTTAGTAGTTTTTTCTGGAAACGGCATCCTTGTGCGTGTCTCCCGTCTACTTTTGAAGGAAGCACGGACACACCTTCTCTTCATTTTGGCCGTCAACACAGAATGTGGCCTTTTATATAAAAACGGGGTAAAGAAACAGAAAGAATTCCTTTCGCCCACTTTTTTGCACTTGAGGGTACGAAAGAGATGAAAAGAGAAAGCATTAAAGCATTACACAGTACTCTTTCATTCTACCCTTCGTTAGAAAATGAGCCAAGTGCATACAGTGAGTTTGATTGTGCTCTCTTTGCCAGATGTTTCACACACACATAACACATTCACTATATCCTCTCTCGTACACAAGAGCAATGTAATTCTACGAAACGAAAGCCAGTGTTAGAGAATGAGAGTCAATCGATACCGCTGCTTCAATTTCTCTTTTGGACTTCTCTGTTTCACCATGTGTGAACTCCTGAAGAGACCTTCCAAGAAACGAGAGAGCAAAGCGAACGATTTATAAGCTCAATCTTATGAATGAAGTCGATAGATTTGATACACAAGGCACACTCAAGAAACTATTCGAAGTCATTTCCTGCAAGATTTTCCGTGTAATTCAAGTCATTCGTTTTATGATACAGCATAAATACTGAATGCCTTTATAGTCTCATTGTTTGTCTAGCTTGAAATGAGTATGCTGCTAGTTAATAAAAAAAGTCCAATAAATCTCAAATTAAAATCTACTTGTTGCAATTTTCAATTAAATTAAAATATTGTAGTCCCATTTGGAGATATTGTACGATATACACAGTAGGAATGAAGAATACAGAACAAAAAAGTGTGTCAGCTATCCGACAATTTTCAAATTCTTCAGTTAAAGGATGGGACAAAATTGAACATTGAGACACACAACGACACAACCAATAAAATGCATGCAAGAGAAGCTTTAGTTGTTAGAGTCAGAATGCTTCATTAAATTCAAATGTAATAAAAAACCATTGATATTCTACGCCGCTGAGAGCCGAAAGCTGAATCGAGATTGGAAATCAAAATGATTTCAGAATACTCTATAGCTTAGTGCTTTTGAAGATTACTTTTTGCATCGAACCGAAAAATATATGACAAATATACTATGTGATGTGATTATTTTTTTGTCGTTGTAAGCGTCAAGTGGAGCATTTATGACATCAAATGTTCAATTTGAGGGGGCGATGGGACATCTTTTGCATAAAGTGCATTTGACAGGAAAAGGGATCGTTCATGGAAACCTTATTCTGATTCTGACTGACTGAGTTTAATCATAAGAAGAGTATCACCGACAAACGGAATATTCTGTCACCCCCGCAAGGCCTTCTTTCCCGGGTGTCGACAATGTCACACAACGTGTTGATAAAGTTTACCGTGCAAAACCACTGACTCACGCTCACATCTGTATACTTGGAATTGGGCACCAAAAGTGAGTGTCTCTTCACCTTCCAGGAATTCTTTGAGTTCTCACATTAATTAGAGTTAGCGAATATCGCCTCCACTCTCCCGTTTCAATCTGCTGGGAGAAGTGCCGCAACGTGGGGGCGGACGGAGAAATCAAACCAATCCCCAACTCTCAACTCTGACTGGTTGTGACATCAAATCATTTGCGTCATGAGCGCTCAGTCATATAATAGTTCTTCTAGGAACATTATTAAGATTCAGTTATCCTAGTTTTAATAGTATATATCATTAATACACCGGAAATGTCTCTGTCAAAGACATCTTAATAATTCCATCCTTTTGTCGTACAGGAAACTTTGAAATTCTCTTTCTCCTTCTTGTCCTATCTGTGTCTAAAGAAGAAGATGAACTACTAAATCCCAAATCATCTGTCTAAAGTAGTAGTAATTCTGCAAGTTTCCATCTTCCAAAAATCAATCTTTGGAAAGCTGTTGTAATGGTTGTACAGTAATTTAATGCCACACCCAAACATTTGCTGCATGACCGAGTTGTATTAGCTCCGGTTCAAAGACAGGAGCAATTAATATAAATTATTGTATAATTAGCATACTAAACAAAACAACAAATTCCTCAGTTCGATATTCTTCGGTTTATGATATCAATGCTCAAAAATTGAAATGATACAAGTAGACAAAATAGCCTCCTTTTTTCATTCACATTGAAATGAAACTGGAAATTCAATGACATGCAAAGGATTGAAAAGAAGTTGGGTGGGTGGGAATCTTTGATTCAGCAATATTAGCTGGTCTGCAGTATGCATAAGCATGTCGTCGTGTCGTGTCATACTCGAAAGTTAAGAAGAGAAGACTGAGCTGACGTGTCGGTTTTGACTGGGGTGAAAGGAATCAAAGGAAGTATGCAGACTTTATTTTGGCGGAGGCGCAGAGAGGCAGCGAAGTTATAAATGAGCTCAAAATGAAAGGGAAGCTTTGCCTGACGCTTTATTGGCGTTTGTCTTTGTCTTGTGTGGCATTTGAGGAATGTCCTCCTGAGTCATTTGCAATTTAGAGTGGTTTCATTAGGAACGCCCGTGTGCACCAGACATACTTAGCTTAATCTCTTCGGTCGCTGTCAAGTGACAAACCCATCTCGCCCTTGTACTTGATGTATAATTCACCTGAAGAACAAAACATTCCCTCAACAATGACACAATAATATTTCATTGTGGTTGTTGCTACAAAACTACAACATTAAAGAAAACGAAAGCTGTAGATAGTAATAATAACATGAATAAAAGACGTAAAGTATTCTTTACTTTTGAGTCAGTATTTAGAATTTATGTGATCAGAAAAGAAAAGCAAATTTTGAAGAACACGAAAACACTTACTTAATGAATAGATCACATGTTAAAATTTTCTTGACTGAGGGTGTACAAGTATTCTTAAAAATGGCATGCTTTTAAGAACCCGACAGTTAAAATATTTGACTTCGCTTCCGATTTGAGGTCGATTGAGTCAAATTGTCTCTTCGGATATTTTTTAGGTGATTTGTGCGAATGAAAGGATGAATCATGATTTTGTAGTGAACGATGACGCTTTCCGAAACATTTGGCATTCGATCTCATACCATTTTCGGAATGTGGATGTAGGTTGTCTGCCCACGGGAACTTTTGGCACAGTGACAGTCTTTTTCCCAAGAACTCCTGAATTCCAGGTAGAAAGTAGCTTTAATTCCAAAAACTGGAAGTAAATCCTATGTCACTTTGACTTTTAAGTGGAAAATGACCATTGATGTGGAATCTCAAATTTTCTTGGTTCTAAATATATTTTAAGTGGTATATTACCATCCAAATTGTGTGTATACAACGAATATAGTAATGTATAGTAATGGGCAATGTATAGTAATACCAATAGAGGCAGATCTTCTATCAAATTTAGAATTGCGTGCAAGGAAAGCAAAGGAAATAAGAAATTATACGAACTTTCACCAGTTCTAGAAATCTGAATAATAAATCAAATAAATAGACAATGGAATGTAAGAGCCTTTTCGAGGTCAATCTGTCCTTTGAGATGTACCTGAGGTGTGCACACAGGTCATTAGTTTCCATTCAAATGTAACTCTGCCAATTTTCCAAAGACTGTCAAAATGCTTCTCTTTCCTTCTGCTCTTGCTTTCCAACGTAAGCATATACAAGCTATTAAAGAACCGCGAAACGGTTGAAATAAAGCAATAAATGGGTTTTCTTGGTCGTAGAATAACTGATATGTGAATCAAAAACTTCGCACTTTAAAGATAGACGCTTCAACAAAAGTTTAAACCAAAATTTAGTACCATCGTTTCATTCGGATGGATTGACATAACTGTAACAATGAAATGTGAAGCAAGTAAATCCAGAAAACGCAACGTATGTATAGGACAAAACGTTTCTTTTACAAAGCTTACATAGCGCGAAAAGATATCGTTTAGCTTCTGTGGTGACGAAATTGTAGGATTGAGAGGAAAACGAAGGAAGCATCCGAGTCAATGGTTTCGGGCAAAAGGAAAGAGGAAGAAAAGCTTGATGGACGATCGGGAACCAATTTGGCTCAGAGCGGTATTGCAGCGTTCCTGTTCTCTCTGCACCTTTTGGTTGTAACTACAGATAGTGAGTCGGAACTGGAACCTGATGCCTTCAGCGCCGGTTTGGTGGAGCGCAGCACGAGACCTCGGAAACTCGGGAGATCGAAGTCACTTAGGTTTATCCTGTGGGCTCTACACAGCATTGAGTTGAGAAAACACTGGAATGTGAGAGCTTGCTTGGTTTGGTATTAATCTCTGACTCGTTTGTCCATATGTGCCTTCAGAGTTCGGTGGTGAAAGTTGAGAGACTCTTTTTTCTGATCCTTGTTATATAAGGTACTTCTGTCCTTTCACATTTTACAGTATCATGATAGCCCTTAACCGTTCCAGAAACAGAAGGGGTAAAGTGTAAATAAATGTAGAATGGTATATAAGAACGAAGAAAGTAGTCCCACTTCCCACTCACTATGAAACGTCCAGAGAAGTAGCCTTTCATGCCGCAACTCCTTGGTTGTTTTTGAGCTTGTTTGAGATGTTCTGTAAGTCTCAAGTCTCTACCATGATTCCATGTGAGATTGCTTTACGTAAAGTATTTTTTGAAAGTTTCTCATTCTCATTTTCTCTAGGAAGGAATTGAGGGGCGCCAATTTTTTATGAATACACCGCTTCAACTTGAGAACGAAGAGGAAAAGTTTTTTTTTGTGCAAGTGAAAATTTATTCGATCACTATAAGAAAATACGACTGTGCTTACGATGCAATATGGAACGGTTTCGTGTGTATTTAGTAGTTTGGAACATGCATGTAATGTAATGTGCATTATAGTACGCGTGATGTGTGTTTGTGAATGAAAGCGAGAAGAGAAAACACAGAATTTTGCACAGGTTCTTAAATGTGAGCTTGGTTTCACTAATGTCCCTAATTTAATGTCTAATGGTCTCCACCAACTTGAGGTCAATGAAGCGAAATTCCATTAGATATTTATCCATTCGTTGTATACACACACAATGTGGATGGTGAGTCGTTAAATGTACTATTCTGTTCTTGTCAAGACTTCATGTATTCCGTTTGCGCTCAATCAGAATTTGCTAGCTCTTATATTTCTTTTCTTCAAAGGGCACCAAGGGTTTCAATGTCAACACTTGCGTTAGACACATTAGGCCCATTTCACCCAATCATTCGATAATTTGATAAATGTGCTTACATGCAGGTTTTTCCCGTAACTCCATTGTTTCGTTCGTGATAAAATGATAAATTTTATTGCATTCATATATTTTCTACTGTAAATGTGTACGGAATTCATCAGTTTTAACGAACTTCAATCGATGGTACCAGTGTTTGGTACTTATTAGTAAAAATTTGCATTGATTACTATGAACGACAGTATGAATTCAGGTTTTATGACGTCAAGTACAGTTTCGTGTTAAGAGCACAGTCCGAACGAAGAAGGGCAGACAAAGAATGAAGCCACTGAAACAGTGTAATAATGTTAACAAGTACGAGCAAACGAATGAAAGATGAATTTTGATTACATATCTAATTAGCATTAGAAGATTTGCATCTGCGAAAATTCTGGAAATGTGCTAAGAGCCCTTCTGAACGTCTTAGATGGAGGAGGGCAACAAGAACTCCATGTTGACATTACCAAGGAAAATCCTCAGTAGTCTCAGTGCCTTGACATAACAAAGAGAGGGATTGGAAGTCAAAACACTGGTCCTTTTTCGTATTTATAATATTGCAAACTTGGCTTTGTCAAATTCGATACTTTAGTCTCTTCTTTGGCGACAGCCTGAAACAACAAGAAAGCCTGTGCAAATATTCCGAACCCTTTTCATGCTCAAGTACATTCCACATTCAAGAGCTCTCCCTCCGGAACATCCATAGGCCCTTCTGTCTGTGTGCTTACTTAATCCTCACATCGCTAAAGCAATTCGGAATGTATACCAAAATCTTTAAAGCTTTTCCTTCGTCTTTTCCATACCTCCTTTGCCAAAAATGCAAAGTGACTCACCTAAAGGATCGAAAGTGATGAGAAAAAAAAGAGTAAAAGAAAAGTTTGCGATGATGGAGAATCAACTCAACGAAATAAAAGGGTACTTGGTGTTAGTGAGGAAGGATTGTGAACGCAATGTTACCGTTACGTATAGGGACATAAGATTTGTATTCGAATGAGAAAATCATCCTCGTTCACCAGTTATAAGAAGAGATCAGCAAGGGTTTTGTGACAAACCATAGAACCTGTATTGCTCATAGCTGTAAATGTACCAGTAGTTGTGTCATGTGAAGAATTACTTTTAAATGTTGTTTGTGCATTCCAGCATGGTCTTATTACCTAACATAAAGAACATTACTGTACAGCGCAGTGGGCTATTGATGTCTGTAATTTCCGATGTTGTGTTGCATTCATTTCATCGCAAGTGAAAACTCTTGCAGAGATACGTACACAGAACACTACTGTGTAAAATACAAACACAAGGTGAAAGTTCCTTTCCACCTCCGCAAATAGGGAAACATAAATACATACAGCTATTCACACAAGCAAGCGAAGCGACACATCGACCATTCGTTGTTGCAATAACGAATATGGAAGATTGAGTCACAGAGTGATGCTGGGACCAATTTTTCTTGTTGCATTTACGTGTCCTGAGTTGTCAGTCTTCAATTTTCCACATATAACACTTTGAATGCAAAGAATTTTTTCTCAGCAATGGATCACGCAAATTGTGTTGTGTGGCACATATTTTGAAGTGAAATGCTTCGTATGACAAAAAGTTTTTTTCTAAATAAGAAAGAATCTCGTTCACTTTGGTTGGTTGGGTGAATACACGGAAAATGTGACAGAAAAAGAAACTTTTTTTCAACCTTTTTGAGTAACAAAAAAGAATGGTAGTTTTACCAAGAAAAACCACGATTCTACGAATTATTTCGTTGCATCAAAAAGTACATGTTTGTGACTGATGTATGCCTAAGTAGAAAGCAAAAGAGGATTTCAACTTATGGCCAAACTTTACAGAGCAAATATAGCTCACTGCAATTCACACAAGGCAACTCTTTCACTTTTTAGCAACATTGCAACAAAAGCTCTTCTACTTTGTTCAAACAATATAGAGCCAACAAAACCAAAGGCAGTCTCGACCTTGCCATTTCACCTCAAAAGTCCTACGGCACCAAAGAAAAAGTTGTTTTACTTTCAAGTATTCCAAAGTGGCTTTTTAAATGAAAAGAACCAACGATCTCGTCGTAACCTCCCTGTCTTTTCATGTACACTTTGTGAGACACGTAAGATGTATAAACCCTATATATATGTACTATAAATAAATACAATACATTCTATTGTAGTTTTCCAGCTTTCACGCCAACTGTAAATGTTAAAAAGTGTAAAACATTGAAACGTCAGAAAGAGTGTCTTTTGTATTTCAATTCACTATTCTAAAATTAGACTTATTCGAGTCTGCAATTACGTAAAAAGGAAAATCTTTTTGTTTAGACGATGACAAGAAACAAAGGTAATGTAATATTCACGTCATGCGAATGCTGACTGAGATTCCAAAACAATTCCAGTTAGTTTTGTGCGCACACGAAAGCAGAGAATTTGAAGTAAATCGGCTCAAGGCTCAACAACAACAAGAAGAATGAGCTATCAAGACGTTGAAAAAGAATGGGATAGACTACGCGAAGACTCAGCAGGAAAATCTTTTATAGAGTTCCAACAAGAATAATAGAGGAAATCCACAGACGCAAAAATATTTGGTAAAAAAGCCCCAAAATCTGACGTAAGAAAGGCCATAATAGCGGAAGGGGACTTTTATACGGGATCTTTGCAAAAAATTGCAATGGCAAGCTCACCTATCCAATATTTTCGTTTGAGAGTTTTCGGTCCTCAGAGCAAAGATAAAGTGACTCCATTGCGAGAGAAGACAAGCGATGAAAGAATCTGCGAAAAGGGAACCAAGTCCAAAGAGAAAAGTAGAAGAGAAACAAGAACAAATGCCTATAGACAACCAGCAAAAATTTCCCGGGTGAAAGAAAGAAGAGGAAAAGATCGCAAAAAATTGTGTAGATATGCTCCAATGCACGAGACTCGTAAGATTGCTGTCCGTCTCGTCCAAAGTTGCACGGCGCCCTGCTACCAATCATATAGGCTTATTTCGTCTGTTCCGCTCCTCTTGAAGATCTCCTTGAGATGCTTCTCCAGATGGAGAAAAATGAATGCCACACATCTTCATGTATAATATTTCCCCACCACCCTTGTATACATTACTAACTAAACAGTAACTTTTCACCATATTCAGTATTGCACTAAAATCACACTAATACAATATTTTTGGTCACGAATCACAGCCAAATGAGAGAATATAAAGTTAATTAAAACCGCAGTCCGTACATAGTTACAACATAAACATTTCAATTCATCTACAGATATGGAAATTTAAGTATTTCCCATTAAAATAGTCGGTCAATTAAAAAAGAGATAACCTAAAAAAAATCGTTCGACCTATTTTTAAGGAGAATGTTTGCTATCTTTGTGAAAATAGCCTATGAAATCAAAATACTGATAAGCGCTCAAAATTCCACAGTGAAAACGCATCTCAAATCCATGGTCAATAAACAAATCTGACAAGTGCGCAAATCCTCTTAATGTCTCTTTGGGACATCATTTTTCACACAGAGGGGATCACCGTAAGTGCTCCCAGTGCTCATTTACTAGCACAGCAGCACGCCATGCCACGCACGCACATCTTTCAACAATCTCTTCGTCCCATTCATTTGATGCACTTACCCACGTGGTCATTGTTTATTGTTTCACTTCTTTCTCCTACAATGTCTTGTAATTTAAAAAGGTCGCCGGATTTTGGATATGAATGAATTTCTCCAGTTTAATTGTTCACCCTTACAGTCTGAAAAGTGAACGATGCAAAGTTGAATATACACATTTTTTTCGTTTTCGATTCAAATGGAAACTTGATTGGAGTAATTTGTCCAACAAATCAAAACTATGGGAGAATAGTACTTTCCCATGATTCTGCATAATCCGTTTTCCTGGAATTGACTAAGCTGAAACTATCTACTTTCTCGGAGTCACATGTCAACGAGACAATTAACCAGGCGTGGAGCTTTTACAGCTAAATTACTTTCGCAGATGGAATCAACATGACAAAACAAAAGGAAGCCTCTCATCACATTGGAATTTCAAATCGTGCTCTCTTCATCTAAATCACACGGTGTGCAAAGTAATCGTTCCTTGACATAGCTCGATTACTTTGTATACATAAATTAAGTCTAATCCCGTCCGTATTTTATATATTCGACATTTATTGATTGAACCGGGTCTTCTGTAGAATAACGACTATGGCCACTATTTCTTCGACTCTGAGTCCACTAAAACATAGTTTATGTACACTCATTACTATGCACAACTCAATAAATAAGTTTTAATAGTATACAATGTACAAAATACAAATGCGTGAAAGTATATTTTGTAAAATCAGCATCGCATATCATATTGTTCATAGAACAAAGTATACACAACGCTGTGCATGTGTACACTAATAAAGGATGTGAAGCATTCCTTCAACCCTGTAAGTACAGAAGTGAAGGTGATATGCAAATCTATTGCTGTTGACGAATAAAAGATAGAAGATGCAAGAGAAAATGACGAAGACAAGGCAAAAAACCCGAAGAGAAATCCATTTATCTAGAAAAATGTATCATATCGGAGAGGAGAAAGTTCTCAAGAAATTGCGGCGTAAGCCTTTTATGTCAACAATACTATATTCGTAGAGAAATCTTTTGAAGGGAAATAATGTGCTACTTTTTGACCCGTTACCCTAAGAAAGAAATCTGGTTAACCTCCATATACCGTTCTCATATTTCCTCAGTTTGTACGTACTGTGTTATGCATCGTGAACTTTGGACAACCTATCTGAGTATGAAAATCCCTGGGTGGCGTACAAACAGCTACAAACAGGGTAGACAGACAAGTTGCACGCACTTTGCAAGCCACAAAGCAAAATGCATGATCAGCTTCTATCGGCCGATGCAATGCAATGGTGAAAGACGAAATAACGGGTATTCCGGAATCAGTATACAATGTCTTGAGACCCTTCATACAGTCCTTCACGACGAAAAAGACTTATCGTGACACAAAACGAGTTTCCCAACACACACTTTGAGAATTTCTTTATCATTCAATGAAGAGGGGCATACGACACAGAGCCTATCATCATAGACGTCCGTAGTTCTACAAAACTATGTTCCACAGCTTTCTCTCGCGCTCACGATTTAGGTCAACTTTCGTCTCTGGAGGAGCACCAACGACCCTAAAATATCTCAGAGACATCCCAATCCCAATGTTACACCTACAAAAGTCTACCCGAAGAAGGCAAGAGTCATCGTCGACGATGCGACTTTTCGCTATATATAACTTCCAACTTTGTGAAAGGTTTCTTCCTCCTCTTCCGACTAAAATTATCACGAAGCACTCTCTTCCAGGAAGGTAAACTCAATGACCCTTTTTACTTCTTTATGTTTATTCAATACACCTTCATCCTGTTACAGACTTTACAGACTACAGAGACAGCCACTCTCTTGTAGTGCACTTTCCCTTCATTCGGTCGTTAGCCAATGCTCTCTATAATAGTACTACATATCGACTTTGCAATTCAATTCAATCAATCAAATGGGTGCATTGATTTCTCTCATTTAATCGAACAAAAGGGCATCCAATTCCCGGGTTTTGCAAAATCGAATCGAATTGAGATAAAAATACTTTATCGTCATTATAATGAGAGTGAACTTTTGTCATGCTTTTTTGATCACGTTGGTCCCACAAAAAGTGCGTCTTGGCTCTTGCGTAAAAAATAGCGAACTGTGTTGCTTCAATTGTTATTATGGTTTGTGAGCAAATGCGGAAGGGTGGACCCAATGACCAATTTAATCAATCATACGAACTGACACACGATTTGTGCTCTAATCGAGTGGAACGAAAAGAGATGCCAAAACTTTCGCTGTAATGTGAATACAAGACCATGGATAACACTTGCTGCTCTCACAGCACTCTGCCGCAGTTCACTATATCAAATATCATAAATAATGCTCTCTCCAACTTTCTTCAAATCCTCTTCACAGGACACGTACTATTTTCCCTGCATGTAAATGCGTCAGGAACCAACATTACATTTTCGGGCTATCCATACGTATGTACAGAACCGAACACCCGAAGACGTACGACCACAATGTGTCACTAAAACACATAATACAACAAAACGAGTGGAACAGAAATTGTTCTATTCTTTTCCGGTGATCAAAAATAATAATTGCTTAATGCATTTATGCATTGAGCAAATTGAATCTAAATATTTGCATTTGTGCCAGCTTTTAAAAACTGGTTCGGGGCCTAGAAAAAATAAAATTTATTATTTATTTATGAAATTAATAAAGTTATTACATATGATGTATTCAATTAATACATCGAAAGCCGAAATAAAAAAGATCAATTTAAGTTTTAGTAGACAAAAACAAAAACATAATGTAAGGAACAGTGAGACAAAGCGGAAAATTTGTAGAAAAGTTTTGCTGACGGGGATGAAATTTTGATACAAAAAAATGCCAAAAATAAAGCGCCCAACATGGGGCTCGAACCCACGACCCCGAGATTAAAAGTCTCGTGCTCTGCCGACTGAGGTAGCCGGGCTTTCTATGGTTTTTAAATGTCATATACTGGACTTTATGTTTCAAATTCCTATGGAAATTTTATTTCCATAGGAACTTGAATTTCCATGAAATTTTAGATTACTTTAATCATTTTGATAGTGGATTTTAGACAAGATGTGCATGTTCTATGAGGAGGAGATAAAGGCCTAAAATGCGCTCATGCTGACAAACTAATGCAAATAAACTGAAGAGGAAGAAGGAGTGAAGAGACTGATGCAACTATAATGAGTCCTTTACCCAGTTTCATCTTTTGTGATATAATAATCACTGATATTGCAACATTGAAATACCGTTTTCAGAAATAAGCGCATAAAAATTAACAGTAATATATAAGAAATAGAAACACAAATGAAATACTCCTAAAATTTACATTTCTTTCTTGTGTAACAGATGTAGGTTCGTTAGTATTTTCTACTTTTTACGTAAAGTGTGAGTGATGGCTGATGGGGTACGGTAGAGTACGTAACATCTACGAAACGAACACCCGAAAATACTAATATTTTCCATTCTCAAAACACCGTTCTTGTATATGGAATAACTGCACAACTGTGGTTCTTACACAGACAAAGTCTTGTTAAGTTTTTAATGTTTTTAATAATGTGATTAAAATGCATGAAGCGAAGGATCATGAAAGAAAAAATTTCCAAGCGAAGAATTAAATGTATGCAATTAGAGAAAATCGGGAAGAGAAAAAAGGAAGCGGAAATGAAAACGAAATAAAGCATTTCAAATGCTAAGTCGGGAATATGAGGCAATTGGGATAGGAAAAGAGTAATGCAATGGAAAAAACTGGACTGGGAAGTGGGAAGGTTGCGGGTGAAAGTGAGAGAGCGTCGTTTGTGTCGCTTCAAAAGATATTATGTTATTTCTTTCTAGCCTTCTTCCGGTAAGACGACCCTCATAAATTTCCCACAGAACATCTGCAGTTGATGGCCAGCCTCCCTTGTGAACCTCTTCGCCCAGGAATGACCCTTAGGGAACTTTCTCGAGACACTTTCCTGGTCATGTTTCCATTTGGAAGATGACTTATAAAATTTGACAGAAAAGAGGGAATGGTAAAATTTTATTATATGTTAAACTGGAAAGGATA
>JABASF010001996.1:0-17542 GCA_019776145.1 Harlomillsia oculata
TAAATCAAACGAGCTGGTTAAATTAACAAATTATATACCCAACTGTTAATTGACTATTGTAAGCGAAAGTAAACTATAGTTAAAGTATTGACGATGAAAGGTTCTCAATGAGACATTCATGAATCACGATAATCATGAATTAATTTCCTGTTTGTCATCGTGAAATGATGCTGAAGAAGCGAAATCGAAGCCCTGGCCAAAATAATGAGTCGCACTTAACCGCGAAACACATCGAAAACACAAACCCTACCCAACTACCGAAAACGACCAGCCAGCTGAGCAAAATAACGTCGCCCAATCACGTTTCCTAACTTGATTTCAATTTTTGTTAGTGGAATACTAACTGCGTTTACACTACATTCTCTTTAAACATTGCTGTCCATGTTTCACAGGTAAGTTCCAGAAAAAGGCAGTACATTTAAAAGCGCATTACACTTATAAATATTTGAATGCAATTTAAAAAGATTAACTTGTTTGTTGTGTGTGCACGGATGTTTTTAGAAAAATGCGGACGATGCGTGGAATCTCGTGTGCTAATTGTCTCAAGACAATATTAGAACAGGACTCTGTCGATTTGTCAAACGAAATCCCTTTAGAAGATGGACAAACTTGGACAGTTGAGCAGGTCATGTCAGCCGTGTTTCCCGCACTGGGAAAATTAGTTTCGAAGAATATTCATCTCAAATTGTGTACGAACTGTGTGTCAAATATCGTCAGTTCATACAAATATCGTCGGCAATTTGTGACTTGTTGTCACTCCGACAGTCTGTTCTCATCAGTCATTCGCCTTCTTCCTGCAAGGGAATGTCAAACAGTCAATGACGATGATCGTCGTAACATTAAACCCAACGTTGAAGCACTTGGTCATCCATTCGACTACCATCATGATGACATGTTATCGTTATCACCACAATCACCAGTACATTCGGAATCATTGGTCAGTGAGAACGCATCGATTGCGTCACAGAGGAACTTAGGTGTTCAAGTACGAGTTAAGAGACTGAATCTAGACGCTGTTGACCTTCCGGTCCGTCAGATTGAAAAGGTTAAGTGCCAACTAATGGAGGCAAACGAAATTGCTCGTAAACCTCTTCAAAGTTGGCGAACACGAAAACTTTCTATGAATAATCTGTCTAAAGATTGTATTGATGATGGTGACGAACTAAAGGAAGGCAACGGTTCACGTGAAGAGGACGGTAAACAGGACTATAGCATCATATCAAAGGATAACAATGACGACGAGATTACAAAGGTGTTCAGAAAGAGAAAAGTACGAAACAAACCAACTACCACAGTTGGAAACCACCCCAGTAAGTAAACGTACAAAGTTCGTCCAATATTACTTTGTTTGAACTTGTATCATATTCAAAAATGTAATGTTATATTGCAGTTAAAAGACGAAAGACAGCTCCTAGGCCATTATCGTCCATTACGGTAAAAAATCGTAAGGATCAGACTGCCGTCCTTATGAGGTGCGTTTACCCGGGATGTAGTAGAGAAGGACATGGAATGACACGACTTCTCTGGATGATGAATCACGTTCATTCGGAACACACGGAACGATGTTGCTTTATTTGCCACGTTTGTCAGCAACCCCTAGTCTCCACAAAGTCTATTCTAAACAGTCATTTTGAAAGCGCTCATCCTGGACATTCTTTCAACTTGTGCAAATCGTGTGGACTGACCTTTGCTGAAGAATCCGATTTAAATGGGCATTCCTGTCAAGAAACATTAGCAACGAAGAAAAGTAACGATTGTGAAAGAAATGAATACGATGACCTTGCATGCCAGTGTTACCTTTGTGAAGAATGTTTCCAGGATTTCACTGACCTCAAAGAGCACATGTACAACGAACACGACGAAGAAATGTCAGCCTTGGCAATGATTGGTGTTGTTAGAAGAAAAAAACTATATGATTCTAACGAAAGTAATCCATGCAGCATTTGTAACAAATTCTTCAAAGATAAACGAAATCGGGACGTACATTTCAAGAAAGAGCACGGTGACCCTATGAATCCGAAAAAGTACAAATGTGGTTTCGAAGACTGTGGAAAGTTCTATTTACATCGCATGTCACTGCGAGCACACATTTGCTATGAGCACCGACAAACAGGGGCTTTTATATGCAATGGCTGTGCATTGTCTTTCCCAGATAAGACGACAATTGCAGGTCATGTTTGTTCAGGCTACTACGACCATGAACGGGGATCGAACCAAGCAATTATACAAAGAAGTCAACTTAATCCAACTGCTCCTGCAAAACGAATAAAATGTAGTTTCAGCGACGAATGCACAGACACATTCTCTCGGCGAGACGCCATGAGAGTCCATGTTGCAAGGTTTCATTTGGGGAAGAAGAAAGAACCTCATTTGATTTGCGAAGTTTGTGGGAAAGCATTTGTCCTGAAGAATTTGCTCGACCAACACCGATTCAAGGCTCATCAGCAAATGCAAAATTGCCCTGAATGCCAAGTTACGCTCAATGGATCAGTACAATTAAGGAATCATATGAAAATGCACAGGGATCCGCAGCACCTAAAATACACTTGTGACTTGTGTCCTATGGCGTTCCGCAAGCCGTACTTCTTGAAATATCACGTGCACAGAGTTCACAACGAGAAATCAACTAGTATTTCTTGTCCTTTGTGCGAAAGGGTTGTCAAAGTGCCAGATAGTATGTATATACACTTACGAAGAAAACATCCAGGACCAGAAGGTGAAGCCCATGAGACTTCCTTGCGACTTCAACAAAAAGCCCAAAACATAACAAAACCAGACTCCGCCATCATCAGCTCCAGTCAGACTGTCCAGCAGAAATTGTCTCGAGTGTCCACCTCCACTTACAACACTTACAAGTTAAAAGTTTCCTTAAAGAAGAAGACTTGAAATTGCGACTTCAAAGTGCAGTTTATTGAAATATTATCGATTTTGTCATTTACAAAGGAATTCCTGCACATCAAACTGACAAATATAATTGATAAAATATGAATAAAAAAACAATTCATTAAAAGTAGCAATACAAATAACTACAATCACATGTAATAAAATCGTAACATTTTAATTAGCTTGTTTGGATCGTGTGTTTCTAGCAACGCATGCAGGGTCGAATGAATTCGAACGCTTCTGCTTCTTACGCTGTTGGGAAGGTTCTTTGTCATTTTCTGTAGCTTTAGGTCCTTCAGCCTCTGCCTGTCCTCGATCACGCTAAATAAAGTAATGTTAAGGAAAATGGTTAAACATTATGGAACTTATATTATTTAAAGTATGGCATGCAGTTGTACTTTGTTAGTTTCATTGAGCCCAATCTGGCAACTAATGTGCAGTTTGATTTTATCCACTCCGTTTTCGTCGACTTCTTTTCCTAATGATACCAATTGAGCTGTGGGCAGTTTCACCGAAAAGTAGTTTGGGTCGGACTCTAATACCCGAAAATTCTCAATACTACAAATCTTGATGTCGTGACGCTGCGACGGATCAAACACAGTAAACAATATTAACAATATCAATTAATATCAAATCATCTTTCAAGGGTTCCTTTTGGCATTAATTAGGTTAATGAAATGTATTATATAGAGCGTTACTTTAGAAGCGTCATCGGGATGACCTATGTAGATTCGAGCGTTATACTGACGATCCGTATCGAAGGAAACGACATAAACGCTTAAGGACATATTTTCCATCCGTACCTTCATCAGAAAGTGATGACCGAAGCATTCAATCACAAACATCCCCCAGTTCGAGTTAGGTTGGCTTAATGTAAAATAATTCATTGAAATGTTATTGATGTCGATGTGATTAATGATTACAAATGACAATTTGTTCGAAATAAAGTTATTTTTCACACTTAAATTGTTTTTTCGTTGCAGATAATATGCCTCTTAGGTTACCACAACCATGCTGAATTTTTAAATGCTCAAGAAATTTGCTGTAGGGAACTTCGACGTTATCACAGACTTTCCGTTTCCATTCAGTGCATTTAATCGGCCTATAAAATGACAAAACCATTTTCAAATGCTTTATGTTCATATCTGAACAAGTACGGCCCAACATTAAGAAAAAATGTACTCCACAAACCTGAATTTGCACACTTTTTCATGAACATCCATTACAGCACAAGCAACAGATACGCTACATCCTTCCGATTTGTTCTTGCAAGGAGTCACAATTTCATGTAACATTGATTCTAATGGATAACAACGGAGGTCTTGTGTAACAGCCCGCTGACATTGCGGGCATCTTTTGATCTTCTGCACACACTTGGAGCACACTGGATGACCGGCGGCACATTGGTAAACGGGGGGTACATATACTTCCCAACAAATGGGGCATTCCAAAAATTTCTTAAAATTTTTCTTCGACGGTATCTCAAAACTGGATTCGTCACTGATGAAAGTACAATATGGAACATTTCAGTTACATTTAACAACGCTACAAAACTTTGACAAAGTTGACAAACTCACCCAGAATCATTTTCAGCAGTTTGAGACATCTTAAATTAAAAATGATGAAGGTGTATTCGGTGTATTCGACTAAAATTAAAACTTCCAACCCGGACGCCACAAACCTGAAAGATGAGACCGCAGTCGGCGACCATCAAGTAAATGACAGCAATAAAAATGTTATTACTGAAAGAAAACCTGGGTATTAGTATTTAGAGGCATTTACTATTCTAAAGGCCTGTCGCACTCATGCATTATACTTTTACATAAGACTTTTTCCTGATGCTTTTCAAAAATAACGAAGCGGAGTATTAAATGAGAAAACAGGCTTAAAAACGTTAAAGGTCGAGTCTGCTTCTAATAATAACTTCATTCATTTACCTGAAAAGTGAACAGTTCATGAATAGTATCAAACAATAGTAGAGTTCCAAGGGTTTCAGCCAAAAGCTAGTCATGTAAACTGATAAGAAACTATAATTATAGCGTTTGTAATAGTTTGAGTGATCCAAACATTTTCATGAAACATTTTCCGATTTTCCTGCACAAAACCTGGGGAGTGGATCTATTTCGTATATGAAAATGCATTATTTAAAAAATTAAATGGTTGCAACAAATTGAGTTGTTCTTGTTGGTAACATTATCTAATAGTACAGTACAACCCATATGCTAAAGGTCAACAATAATAAAAATAATATTGCATTAATTAATTAAGTAACAATAGAATAGCATCCTGTTCCAGAAAACTTTTCGTGATTCATGGGCAACCATCAAAATTGCATTCATATTGATTGCTCATTGCTCCGCAATAAATAAGGACAAGGAAAATGGTTAGACTTTGTTTCGCTTGGTACATCGAACCTGGATTTTGCAAGTCATCCGACAAAGTTGTTTTTCCAAACGCGTACACAAAAAAGGAGTAATGTTAACTGTAACTGTAAACCTAAACTCAATCAATACATAAATATGTTATTCATAGAAGATTATGATAATAAAACATTATAAGCATAAGGCAGCAACATATTAAACGGATTGTCAAAGTCTACGGGGCGATAAGCGATAACTAAATATGAAAGAAAGACGAGAAAGTGTTTAAATGTTCCAGTTCTTATCAATTAGGTCTCGGTGGACCTTTGAATTGGACTGACCGATAGCCTATTTGATCACCCATTCAACCAAAAAGATTATCTTTTTCTTTTTGCTGGCTTGTTGACATTTACACATTGTCCACGAGTTCTCAATTATACTACGCATAATCTGTTGCTCTTGAGTCATTCTGTGGTTGGACCTAGTGGACTTGAACTGAAAACTCAATCGTCACTATTTTGTATTCATAGAGTTTTTTAGTCTTTTTTATTTACGCTGTGACACTTTGTGACATTAGAACTTTTTTTTAGAATGTGGGAGACTTCATTGAAGAAACGTCTCAGTTCATAGTTCGTATTGCCA
This sequence comes from Harlomillsia oculata, assembly GCA_019776145.1. Classification (NCBI taxonomy): domain Eukaryota; kingdom Metazoa; phylum Arthropoda; class Collembola; order Entomobryomorpha; family Oncopoduridae; genus Harlomillsia; species Harlomillsia oculata. The sequence goes on from JABASF010001996.1 coordinate 5,886, forward strand.
GATTTCATCTTAAGCATTTTACATTCATTTGTTGTTTTTGTCGTATTGATTTTAATTTTACAATAAATTACAATTTACAATACAAACGTGAGAAATGGGATGCTGCTGGAATTGGGGCTGGCGCTTAGCCACTGTGGCATTTGCAATTTTAGTGACAGTTTTCAGAAAGTACGTCTGGATTCTCATTCGCACTTTCCCCAGGGATTCAACGTGAGTTTATATTCTTACATTCTTATATAAATTTAAAATTAGTAGGAATGTTTATGGAATTTATATTGCTATGTACTTGATGTATTGCGCTTGTTTCATGTTACCCATCATCCCAATTATCCCAATCATTGTAGAGCATTCATACGTTTCGTCAAAGTCCAGTTGACACTAATCTATTTCCAACGATGGAACATGACCGTTGGAAGAGTTTTCGACAGGATTGCTTCCAAGAATCCCCAAAAAATTATCTTGTACTTTGAGAATCAAACTTGGACTTGTCAACAGGTTTTTACTTCTTTATTAAATAAACAATATTTTTAATCTTAAAAGTCCAACCTTCATGACAAGTACATTGAGTACAGGTTCAAGACTTTAGCAATCGTATTGCAAATTATTTTCAAGCCCAAGGGTACAAAAAGGGAGATGCCGTGGCCATTTTCATGGAAAATCGTCCAGAATACAATTGTATATGGTTGGGTTTGAGTAAGGTACTGTTGGCACGTATGTCATATAAGCATGCTGGCTATAATGACGTAATGACATGTTATTTGAATTATTATTAATGTTTGAATTCGAACAGATTGGTGTTATACCTGCACTAATTAATTATAATCTCCGAGAAAAGTCCCTTCAACATTGCATAGACGCTGTGTCGTGTAAAAGTGTTATCTACAATCCTGAGTTAGGACCTGGTTGGTTACAAAAAATCTATTGATTGGTTGCTTTTTATCTGTTTAATTTGAACAATCCTAACATTCTTATCCTAACTAATGTCATTCAACGTTCAGCTTTAGAGGAACTCTTGGGAAATGGAGGTCTTCGAGACAAAACCTTATATTGTCTAGGTCAGGAGAAACTATCTGGAATAAATGAAGCTACCGACTTGACTCAAGTGCTCAAATCATGTTCAACATTGGCACCAACTAAATCAGAAGCTACGGGATTCTATGATCCGTTGTTTTACATCTACACGTCCGGAACAACGGGATTACCCAAAGCAGCGATAATCAAACACGCTCGTTTCATGATGGCAGCATCCGGCAACTATTTCATGCACAATTTGCATCCATCTGACATTCTGTACACTGCTTTGCCTTTGTATCACGGAGCTGGAACGATGCTCGGAGGAGGTTGCGTCTTTTTATTCGGGGTGGCTTGGGTCATTCGGAGGAAATTCTCTGCGTCCAACTTTTGGAAGGATTGCATTGACTACAACGTTACCGTGAGAAAGAATTTCACTTATAAGTGTATACACACAATCTTGAAAAGCATCGACTTCAACTATGACATTTGACCTAAAGGCAGCACAATACATTGGAGAAATATGCCGGTACTTGTTTTCACTCCCAGAAGATCCGAAAGATAAACAACACAAAGTTAGAGTTATGTTTGGGAATGGACTCCGCCCAGAGATTTGGCCAGCTTTTGTCAAAAGATTTAACATTGCTGAAATTCATGAATTGTATGGATCCACGGAAGGCAACTGCAATATTGGTAACCAGAACAAACAGTCTGGATTCGTCAGTCTAGTGAAAGTTGTGAATGAAATGAAATTAATATAATCTTATTTTAGTTAACATTGATAACAAAGTTGGAGCTGTTGGGTTTGTTCCCATGTATGCAAAATTCCTTATTCCCATGCATCTCATTAAAGTGGACGATGAGACCGGGGAACCGATACGGAATCCCAAGAACGGATTGGCCATCAAGTGCGGACCAAATGAACCAGGGGAATTAGTTGGGAGGATTGACAAGAATCATCCACTTAGAGATTTTGAAGGTTACGCAGATAAGGACAAGACCTCTTCCAATACTAAAAAGATCCTTCATGATGTTGTCAAGAAAGGGGATTCTTGGTTTCGTTCAGGTTTGAATGCCTTGAATTAATTGCATACATCTGTAATATGTCGATCACAAATAAATAATGAACAAAAGACTAATAATATGAAATATATGAATATCTATATCTAGGCGACATTTTAGAAATGGATGAATGTGGCTATTTCTACTTCAAAGATAGGAAAGGTGATACTTTCAGATGGAAAGGTGAAAACTGTTCAACAGCCGAGGTCGAAGGGGTCATCAGCACTGTGTGTGGTTTGAAAGACGCCGTTGTTTATGGGGTTGAAATTCCAGGAAACGAAGGTCGAGCGGGAATGGCTGCAATTGCAGATCCTGACAATTCCATTGATTTGAAGCAATTAGCAAGTGGATTTATCAAGTCTTTACCAACGTACGCTCGACCCATATTTGTACGATTGCTTAAGGAAATTGACAAAACAGGTACATTAGAAGATCAAAACATGTTTGCATTTTTTAAAAAATCTCTTACTGACCACGGAATTCTTTTTATATAGGAACGTACAAGTTAAAAAAGTACGACTTGCAAAAGGAAGCTTACGACGTTACATCAGTGAAGGATAAAATATTTTTCCTTAAGGATAATGAGTACATTCCGTTGGATGCTTCCACGTACGAACGATTCAAGTCTGGACAAATGAGATTATAAACGCGTAATCGTCAGTCCTTTCCTGATTTTTAATGTACAAAGTCCACATTAATATTATGCAACCAGGAAATTATTGTGACGAAATATATAAAATTGAACTTACATGTCATTTATTTTGCATAATGTCATAATGTCATGTCTCATTTTGTTTTTTCCAACATGACATGTACAAATACTAGCAAGGACAATGAATCCGAACATGAGTACGGAATAGCATTATTCTAGATTAGTAAAATGACCATGTATACATTTATGACGTTATGCCAGCTACAAGACTGGACTGTGGTGGATTTTGGAATTGGAATGCCCTTGTTTTGTGGTTCTTTTGCGAATGGAGCATTATTGTATTTTACGTTTTCAAGTCTTACTTAAACAACATAGGAATAATTCGTTGTTGTCACAGTATGTATAATGTCATGCAAATGCTTCTCATATGAATCCAAAACACAACAGCACAACACATTGCGTTAATTACTCTCTCAGTTAGTACAGGTGACAGGAGTTCTGGTCCGCTGGGCTTATAACGTTTGTTATTTAATGAGTGTTTCTCTCCTTCTAATACTATGCTTTTGAGAATAATGTCATTCTCACTCACTTTGGAGCCACGTTGACTGGAAATGCAAAGGAAATCAAGTCGGTTAAGTGTTTGCATGTACAAAAGCAATTAGCTTGTAATGACGCCGTGCTCGGAACAATCAAGTCAGCATCAGTTTTATTTCTGGGTACATTATCATACGAACTTGAAAAGGCATGACGCGCAGTTGCATCTGAAAAAGGTGCTAAAACACTAACAATTTTCAGGTGTTGTAGGTTCTAATAAATTCTTTGAATAAGAAATTTGCAAAATTGCAATGGCAGCATCAAATAGTAATAAAAGATCGAGGATTTGTGGTTTTTTACCATGTTGTTGGTGGTATTGTGAGGATTAGGGGGACTATTTGGAAATGCGAGTTCTGAGTCCGGATTGTCAACAAGTGCGATTTGTTCCAGCGAAACGAAGTTCTCAACCGGATTTCAGACCATTGGATTACTTCAAGTTACCAGATGTCCATACAACGAGACAGGTTTTGAATGTTGAATCTGCATTTACTATTGCTATCGAAATGATTTATACATTATTAAAAGATAATGTATAATTTCATAGGGGGATTATCAAATCTTGTGCACAGCGGATAAAGCATACTTGGTTCCCAAACGTAACAAATCCATGATTTTACCTAAGGATGGGGCACTTGAAGTGTTTAATGAGAGATCGGAAACTGATGTAAATGATCAGGGGCATTGGGTAATTGGTACTAGATTGAATATCTTTGTATTTTATTTGAATCGGAAATCATCTCAATTTTTACAATTTATTTTTTCATAGAATTTAATTAGAGCCAAAGTTGAGTGCAATGAGTGGGGATTGAATGACACCACGTATTTGAAAAGCATTAACGATGCAATGCGAAATCGAAATGGAATGTCTGCGCAAAATCTTAACCGGAATCAAAGCTTACGTTCATCAAATCGTCGAAAAGTAACTTTAAATACGATTCAAGAAGTTGATGCGAATCATGTGGATTCAGACTGTGATGAGGCAATGTGAACTAACGGAAGCTATATTTGTTTGTACCCAAACTTTTTATTTCCATGATTTCTTTGTGATTCTAAACATTTTATAAATCATTTGGTAATTATTTAATACAAATACGCACGTTTTATGGCACGTTTCCTTCATCCTGACCCTGACGCTCATCGGTTGAAAGGGATGGTTTTACAGTTGGTATAATAAGTAAGGATGCCGTAGGTTTCAACTTCAACCCTAATTCATCTGTATAAATAACGGGAAATTTTAATGGGAGTTGTTAATTTTTAAATGTTAATTACATTGATGTGCAAAATGTTAAATTTTTACCTTCGTTGGATGTCGTATAATTTTTACGCCAATCCAAGTACGTAGTGTCATTGTAAATATGAAGGTCAAAGTCTTTATCTATAATCTTATTCAAGTTGATCCACATGGTGTCCAAATCGACGTCAGGATCGATGCCTTGGAAAAACATAGCAGCTTGCTGACATCCAAAGTTCTGTAAATATGAGTTATTGAATTTGAGTTTTATAAAGTCGTAATAATGAAGAGAAAACAATGGATTTGTGAATTTTTGTGTGGTTTACAAGGATTTCCATGAATTTTGAAAACATGCTGCCTGCATAGATATCAACAGGTGGTCGAACGCAAACTGTGTGAATGTCCATACTTTCCATAATTTTCAGGTACATGATCCCTTGAATGAAAGTGAGTCTTTCATGAAGTTCAAATAAATGAGGTAATTTGACATTCATAGTCTGGGCGTAAGAATTAAACGACGAGAGTAACGTATGAGTGATCATTTGGAATAATGGCAATGAATCTCCATAAACTGCTGGCAGATCTGAAGCTGAACTTGAAATGTCAATTGCGAATATGTAATGAGCTCCAAAGTCTTTCATGACGTCGACTGAGAATTTTCATAATCCACACGTTTCAAAGATATCCGTTTAAAGAATTTGAAAAGTAATTTTTAAATATATGCAATAGTAATAGTATAATACCCGGGACTAGATTTGCATAGCCACCATCCATCAAGTAGTGACCATCACGCGGGTCGACCATGGGAGGAAACAACTTAATTAGCGACATGGATGCGCGCATGTAGCGCCACAGTAGACCACATTGGTGCATTCTTGTTGCTTGACCAGTGAGATCACACGATAAATTAAAATATGGAATCCATAAGTCTTCTATTTGAATATCATGAAGGACATCCTTCATGACAGAATTAAATCCTTCGCTCTTGAGGATCGATGACCATGGGAAGGTAACGTCGAAAACAAAACGCCACGTCTCCGCCAAAGTCTATATATTCCCCCCCCCCCAAAAAAAAACCGAATTTGTAAGTAACATGGAATGAAATCGCTTCTAATTTTATTTGTGCAAATCCAAGTAACTATAAGTACCTTGAACCATTTCATTGCATCACGCTCACATGCCGCCGCGTCTTGGTAGATAGAATACAATGCACTGATTAGTGACCCAATGCTCACTCCGCAAATCATGTCAATTGGAATGTCAAAAAGTTCTAACTGGTAGAGAAATCCCAAGTGAGCTGCTCCTTTTGCTCCACCACCTCCAAGAACAACTCCGACTGATTTGTTGGCTAGCCATCGAGTTAATCGAGCCAGGTCAGAATGCTTGTTAATGTCAAATTGAAGGTGCTCATATGTTTCTTCCTTAAAAAGCAAGTTGAATCCAATTGATTTCATAAAGTTGTATGCATAGTTGTGTTTACATTGTAATTTGTCTTACGATTTCATAAGCTGGTCGATTTCCTATCAAGGAAAAAGCCGGAGCAGGAATACGAACATGGTGATGGAATTTGAGCCATGGCCGGTTTTCTAAATACTTTTTCGTGCCTCGAGGAACACCTCTATTTGCTGATTAAAAATGCAGATTACAATAAATTAAAGAGTTCATCAGTTATAATATTCGTCACGTGATCTTGTGATCTATACTAAAAGTAGGATCTAAACTAAGGACCTACGTCTAGTCATCCCATCGCTATGATAACTATGAAGCAAAACCAACTCTTTCCTTGCCAAAGTTCCATAGGCCAAAGCTAGTTCTTCCATCTGACAAAATAGTATAAACAAATAATTATACAATTTTAGTCCACTATGATTATGGAATCCTTTTAGAAACTGAAATGTGAAAAAAATGTAATCTTACCGAAGTTACTTGTGGAGAACATTCAGTCGAGGTCAAAAATAAAATGACATCCGCTTGCTTGATACATTTCATTGTCCATACTGTCAGCTCGGGTTCAGCTAAATAGAAGACAACGTCATAGTGCAGTTCCAACTTTCCCAGCCATTGTTGCATCAAAGGCTCATTTTTGGACGTGATGTTATTGCCGATATTAGTTCGAACATCATCCGGAGTCACTAAACAGCAAGCTGCATAAGGTTCGTAGTGTCTTTTGAGTTCCATTGCAAATACACAGTATGGTAAGTCATGAGACAAAGGGATAATTGTCAGAGTTGAAAACTTGAAACTATTTCGTCTGGTAACCTCTCGGTCAGTAGTGACACCGCTTCTGGAGTACACTATAAGATGACATCACAGACATTCACAGGTGATTGCAAGGTGAAATGTACTTGAACTGTATTGGTCGAATCATTATTTTGTTACCTTTTGACAAACTTTCTCCAAAAAAGTCCAAAAGTCGGACGCACACAACGGGAAATTTTCTTTTGACCATGTCTAAAACCGAGTAGGAAATTCGTGCTAATTCCGTTTCCCTCACAGCTTGAATTGACTTTCTCCTAGGTTTTCTCGTTACACTTTCGATAAGTCCGACCCATTCGTATCTTCCATATTCCCCCGTCTTAGCTTTCTTTCCTTTGATCATTGAATGACCATGAAGTCGACCTTGGAGCACCAGGTAAATACTGTCTGGTTGATCATTTTCCCTGCAATCAAAACGGAGGTTACGACTTGATGTCAAGAAAGAGGCATTTGAAAACACTACTTGAGAATGGTTATCGTACCTGTACAATGTCCTTCCAGAATCTAAAATTGTAAATTCCATCCCAAAGTCGACTTGACGTGCAAAAGGGGAGAGACGTGAAATAACTTGTTTACACAGTGGAATGACACACAATGGGTCAGTTTTAAATAAACTGAAATTGAGGAATGTCATGTTCACAAAAAAGTCAAAACAGACAAAGAATAGGATTAAGGGATAATATCAACATACTTCTTCATGACCCCAATTGGTATACGAATAATGAAAGCCTTTATTGGAGCACAGATTTCAAAACTAGCCGTAGAATTGGTCAGCAAAGAAAATCCTCCCATCTGAATATTGAAATTAAATTAGTGACAGTGAAATTTTAAATGTAGGATTTTATAATGGTACGTCCTTACAATTTCACCAGGAGATACATAAATTGTCATAATTTCAGCTTCGTCGCTTTCACTCTCAAGACTCTTTCTAATTTGAGTTGACTGTAGTTCTCCTTTGTGAACGAAAATTAGTTCAACAGAATCCTGTGCAACATAATAATTGACTATGTACAAGCATAGAAGATATCCATTGAATGAATTCAAATTATTCAATTTACTCGTCCTCACCGGTGAATCGCCAAAATTGATTACTTCGGGTCCAATAACGGAACATATACATCCATCAAGTCGATTTCTACTTGAAGGAGGCAGTTCTAATTTATCCATTAGAGCTGTGATTGCTTCTTCCTCATCCAGGTCTGAGACACTACCAATTGGTTCTGGGAAATCATTGTAAATTGAGATTCGCCGACCAGGATTAGTCAGTTCACCAGCAAGTCCGAGCATTTTGTGTAAAGCTATGAACATGACTTCATACATGCGACGCATAACTCGTCGAATCGCCATTGGAAGCAAGGCTGGATTTTCATCCCAGTATTCCTTGAATGCTTTAATCGGGAGTTTCATGACTGCAGAATCCATTTCAGCAATAGCGTCCACAGTTACAAATTGCAGCACATTATCCTGCAATACACCAGCCGAAATGATTAGAATTCTTTAGATTGGAACCGGGCTAAAAATTTTGAAAATGAAGAAAAACAAAACTTACACAAATGCAGTTGATAAAGGAAATCCGTGAGTTCAAATGACCTCCAGGCTCAACATGTCGCATAATTCGTGGCTCATCCTCATACGGTTCTTTGATGCGAACGTGCAGGAGCCCACTCATGACTATGTAAATCGAATCGTCATTGTCCCCGATTTTGAACAAGAACTCACCTTTCTTCAACTCGACCTTTCTACATTCTTTCCAGAAATGAAGAATTGTATTCCTATCGAAATATCCAAACGTCCTTATAGCTCTGACCAAGTACATTACTTCGGTAGGAACACCAGTTGCTTCTTCAGCCGTAGCGTCCTCCATGTCTTCAGTTACAGCAGCAGTTGGATAACGGTAATTCACCTAATGAGAACAATTACCAACTTACATTTTGGAACTTCCCTTTTATATACTCGAATTGAAATCTATAGAAAATACACCTCAGCATAATGCCACAATGCCATTTCAAGTCGTTTTTTGTGTTTTCTTCGGAAAAGCAAATTAGGAACAGGAATCCAAATGTTTTGTTGAAAATGTCGAACCCAACCTCGATGTAATGGTGGGGTTTTCCAATACTTCTCTTTAAGGGTAACCCATAAGTCCGACGCTAGCATTGTTCCTCCAAATACTAAGACCGACCCGGGCCAATACAGTGAGTCGTAACTAACGAACGTGTCAACCACATTTTCCAGAAATTTTAAAATCATTCTGATTGCTTTGATGTTTGATGACGTCAAAACAAAATCTTCAGCAAAAGGTGCTCATGACTTGTATTATTCTATTGTACTTTGTACTCTACAAATGAGCATTTGAAAATAAAATAATTCCTATAAGTAACTATGGAAGTTTGTTTAAAAAAATTCATTTTATCGCCTTTGTCGAAATACCATTCTTTGGCAAAACCAAAGAGCATTTTCCAAAAGTATTGTTAAGAATGCAATGTATATTTGAAATCAAAAAGGCACGGAGCAGAAAAAGAGAATCTGCGTTCTTTCCAATTTATTTGTAAAAAGACTTTTTATTGCAAGAACACGAGGTTATTAGATTGGCGTTTGCCTCCTTTTCTTCTTTCTTACTTCACGTACCTTTTCTTGTTCTCTTTCCTTGGTCGTAATTATTATTTCAGTTCTCCAGACGCAAAAGGCTAATAATAGAATTTCAGAAAGACTTCAAAAAACCTCTCGTTCTCACATCTTATTCTGGATACTTACATTTAAATTCTCTCTTCTTTCCTTTTTGTATCAGACAAAAGAACTATATTTTTTCACTATTTCTCTCATTGCGTTGTTCCATTTAGGTTGAGCGAGGAGAGAGAAGAACTCAAAAACGCAAAACGTGTCTTTGTATCTCAAGGAAAGGACGAGAAAGCATCTTTGATCTTCCTTTGTTACTTTCTTGCTTTCTTTCAATTGTTCACGTCAAACCTTCCGTTTTGCTGTCTATTTGCACTTTTCCATCAACCGTTTTCTTGAGTGATCAAATTCCATGACTTTCCCATTTTCCCCATGCTACGTTTGCACAGTTGCCAGCCAAACCAGGCCAGGGCTGTCAAAAATTCCTGGAAAACCTTCAAATGAACTAATAAAATCCAAAAATCTATGTATACTCGCCTATAGAAGTATTTTATGTTCTAATATTTTTCCTGGGATGTGTCAGAAAAATTCACACATTGAATAACTATTCTGGAATAAAATTACTCTAACAAGGAATATAAGTAAGCATTTTTGTACACAACAATCCATCCAATTATTTTTAATAATGGAAAATATGGAAAACACGTACAAAATTGATAAAAGAAAGCTGTTCCCCCGTTTAGAAAAATGATTTCATGCAATTATGTTTGTTTTTCAGGTTATTTTTAGTTTTTACATCATGCTTTGAAGCGTGACTGTTTTAACAGTTATTTTTTCGTGCGTGCTAAGGTACAACGGCAAAACCAAATGAAAGCATAATAAGACACGTCCAATTAACGTGGTTTCGCCAATATTTTAATAAAATGAATTGAATTCGTGTAGAACATAAAGTTTGCGTGAAACCACGATGCTTTGAAGTGTTAGGAAATAACGTGAGGTTATTAATTGCAAAGTTAGCTTTGAGTGCTTTTGTTTTTGTGTTGACGTGAAAAGCAGGCCAATGCTCGTGTCATTTACATCCACTTTTCCAAGAGGAGAGAAACCACACAAAACGAATCCTTTCTGACGTTGTGAAAAGAGAGAAGAGATGATTGGTGAAATATAATAATATAGTAAAGTGCTTGTGTTTTAATGGACAAGTTTAGACTTTGGACTTTGCAAAGGCTTCGTTCCCATTCCCATAATATTCCAATTCTACGAAATTCTATGTGTGTACGCACACTTTAAAGCGGAAAAGCATAATGCCCCAAATAACGAAGTCTTATACATTTTACTCAGAGAATTGTGCGATTCCTTTTCAGTATATTGGTATAAAATCACAATGATAGGTTGATATGTTGCGTTACCTAATGTTTTATATTAGAGTGTAAGGATAGCGTTTCTAGTTTCTATGCCTTGTCAAGAGTCTCTTTATCAATCTACTAATTAAATCTCGTCTTTATTCTATTAATAGAAATCGCAAGGATAATTGGGAATCCTCCTAGATTTCATTTTCATGTGAATTCCTCTCTTCCCAAATTCTCTCAGTCCGTATTCGTTCCTCTTTTTTAATCTAACTCTAGGAAGCAAAACGTAAATTGAAAAGACGGATTTAACTAGTATTTTTCAAAAAGCAATGTCCTTTCTTTTGATCATTGGTCGTGGACTTCTTATTTAGGATTCAATGGAAATGTATGAAAAGACTGTGGAAAAACCCTGAAAATCTAATGTTTCTTTGTCGTCACCGATGCCTTTTGCGAATTAAATTGATAAGGCCTTTTTCCCGCGTGCATGAATAAGCATTAAAGGGGAATAAAATTACAAAATCAAAAAAGATCCAAAAGAATTCGATGATACGACACGATGCGACGTATGATAGAAAAAAAGATAATCGATACATGCATTGTACGCTCATTTTCGTTGTTAATGCATCATGAAAAATTTTCAGAAAGAACAAGAAATGAGAAAAGCTGTTTTTTAAAAACATTTTTCATACATTTTTATTTATTCATTTCAATATTTTAATTTCATTTGTTAATATGCATTAGCATTTTTATTTCATGCTTTATCTCGTAAAGTCATGTTTTAATATAGTATTACTTAACGTGATTTTCTGGAAGTGTGAATTCTATATGCGAGCACCTTAATATTTTTTCCCTGTATACATAGTTTTATCATAAGTCATACGATTATTTATTA
>JABASF010001997.1:0-17539 GCA_019776145.1 Harlomillsia oculata
AAATGTAATAGAAAAGAAAGTATGATGAAACGACTAGATTTTTTTAAAAGTACTATTATTTATATAGAATTTGTGAAAAAAAAACATCTCACTTGATAATGAAGAGAAAAGTTAAGGCATAGCAGAAAAGGAGGCCGAAGAGCAGAAGAAATGACAGCTCTCGACCCGAAGCACGGACCACTGGAGTGTCACTGTAGTTGATGAATACTCCAATGACTGCTCCTGTCAGAATGATGCCCACTCCAGCAAAAGCCATTGCTCCAATGGCCCAACCACTAGAAACAAGATAAAAATTACATTAAAGTGTGAATTGAGAATGCAAAGAGATTATACATATGATGAGGTAGGTTCAAAACTGTCACTGATCTCAACTTTCGTCCTTCTGCGGACTAGGATATATGTGACACGTATGACATCGAGATCATCATTGTCTTTGACAACAACAACAAACGGATTCGAGTGATTAGACAACTTTCGGGTACTGTTTTGGTGTTCCATTGTTCGTTTTCAAGGGCCGAACCCAGTGCGATGAACAAATGACGTCTGAGCCGTCAACCACAAACAAGAGTTGGAGGAAAAGCTTGGAAAGCCTGGAAAGCCTCCGATCCTGTCTGATACACTTTCCCTGAAACCCTTTAATAATAATTTGACGTATGATGTCTCAATTCTCGAGGCCCAAGTGTGCAGGACTTGTTCCATTCAACTTTCCCTTAATATATTGAGGTTAGACAGTCAGCAGACTGTTAGGAAACAGGAAGGAAACCGCCTTTTGGGGTTCCCGTCAGATTGTGACTCCTCAGGCTGCAAGGATAAGGATTTGACACTCGGTTCTTTTTGGGGTCTCAGCTGGTGCATAGTGGTAAAATTTATGGCAGTTGCGATGACCCAGAGCTGTCCAGCATGATCCAAAAGTAATTTAATTACTCTGTCTACCCGAACAGTTGGACAATCGAAATCGGTTGGAAAATCGCCACTAACTCCACCCTTTAGGGATCTGTCGTCTCCAGCCATCCTCTCCAAGGCTCGACCTAGTAATTTTCCAGTTTTTCAACTTTTAACACATTCGCACAAGCCTTTAGAGAAAGGAACGAATTGAAAAGAAGGAGAATAATCTCTTATGTGTGATAAATTCGAGACCTCTTGCTCTGCTCCTGGAAAATGTCATGAAAAGCAAATGTGTGAGACGCATGAGAAGGAAAAACAATGGAGAAATCCTCTTGGACAATCTGACAATGAGAAAAGCCTTTCAAGCTCCACATTACACAAAAAAGCTTCTTTTCCCTGTTCCAGGCTCAGATCAAAAAAGCAAAAAGGCAGATGTTGATCGATTTTTCTAAGATTTCCGGTAACAAAAGCTGACCCATAAGCTATACAAAAATACGTTACAAGTACTAATACGTTACACCCGACTAAACCCAATGGTGGTTATCCCAAACCGAAAAACCCGTCAATCTAAAGCACTCAGACAGACGCAGACACTTGTATCTGTCACAGAATGAGTACTCAATGCAACTTATACAACGCAGTATTCTTGACATTTCTTCGCTGTGAAAAACTTTAGAAAAAAAATGAAGAGACAAAGCAACATGAAAAATGAATTTGCCATAAGAAAAACGCAGTCATTGTAAAGTAATCCGATCGGTTTTTCGGGTACTATAAAAATGCCAAAAACTTCAAAATATTTACAGGAAGTGAAAAGTCTCTTTTGATATTGTTTTGCTGAAATTTATTTCTTTGGGATCATTTTATACCATCTACTTTCGGAGCTGGAAATGATCAATGTCCTGTTATGCGAACACACAGAATCCTGGAGATTTTTCTGTCCAAGTCCATATTGGTTTAGTGGATATCAAGTGCTAGTTCAAAGTGTCTACCGCGACCGAAAATAGAAGTCCAGGATTAAAAATTGGGATTGATATACAAAGACGAGACTGGAAACGTCTCCAGACTGCGAAAGTACGGGTTTTTATGTCTTGTAAAATGAAATGGAAAAAGAACCCAAAAAACGAAATGAAAATATTATCAAGTCTGAGAGTGAAAGAGCCAAAGAGGGAATATAATTCGAGTCTGAGTCGATTTGTCTGTCGGATTCATTGACATGCATTGCGACATGACACTCTCTGCAATAAGTTGGCAAAGACCAAAAGACAAATTTACACTAAGAAAAGAACGTAGAATGAACTTTCCAGTTCCTCTGTCTTTTCAATAACAAAGTTCGATAAAGTTCAAAAACACATTGACTAACACGTCTTTTTGGAGAGAGTGCGGAGTAGTAAAACCAACAGGGTTCGTGGCTAACAACCTTACAAGTCTTTGGATTCTTGGCAGACAGTGAAAGAAAGGAATCAAAATACTGCTATTACAAGAAAAGGCAAAAAAAGAAAGTCAAAGAAGATCTTCACTTGAGTCTTTTCTCTCTCATTGAAGTCTCTTTAGTAGTGGAGACAGGACTTTGGCTGCTTTGCAACTCTTTGGACTTGGAAGATGCTTCTCGTGAGACGCTCCTTGCAAACCCATTTCTTTTGTTTGATTATCATTCCTCGCCATTCGGGACGAAATGGCATTTTGCTTCCAAAAAGAGAAAAGAGAGGAAAAGTGAGAGTGTAAACAAGTGTCGCGGCTCTCTGTATAGTTCCTTTCTTCCACTCAAATACAAGGAATACAACCTAAAAAAAATAGATGGAAACTCCAGACAAACTGACATGGGCGTTTCAGCACGTGCCTGAGCCATTGTGTCCAGCACTGAGGATGAATTAAATATGAGCCGAAAGGCTCCCATTGTACCCACCCGCGGGTCCAATCACCACCACATTATTCTGCCAGCACCCACGGAATCAATTTGCTCAATTTATAAGGCGACTTCCCCAGAAAAGTAGAAATCATACCCGAATCCATTGTACAAATTCACACGGTCCCAAATTCAACTTCCGGTCGCCGTTGTTCTTACCAAAAACAAGTCTTTGTGATTTTAAAAAAAACTCCACTTACTCTGAATACTTTAGATACTCCTCAGGAATGTTGATACAACGTGTGTGATTACTGTCAGGTAAAGTACCCATCTTGCATTCCAAGCATTGGCTTTCGTCATTTGGATTGACGATCTGTAGAATAATTTTTAAAATTAATGATTACATTATGTCACTCTTCCAAAAGTTATTTAGTTGTCGAAGGTTCCGTCTAGATTTTGAAATCTGAAGTGCATTCTAAATTTTCTAAATCCTAAATTACCTGTTCATGAATGCATGGGATACAATTCCAGCAACACTTGTCACCACCCACGTACCGTTTGGCCTGTCCTTGGTCGCAATCGTCACTACAAACCGAAATCGGTGGTTTGTTGCTCCCGTCAGCAAACTGCACATCTGTAAAAAAAAACAAGAAACACATCTCAGTATTAAAAAAACAATAAAGTGAAAAATTTCGTTGAGAAAACAAAGAAAGCTGTTCGTCTTGCAACATGATTGTCTCATTGTTCATATGACAAGAAGATTAGCTCTTTGCGTGTTGCTCTTTATGGGACCATCCACAGATTTGAGTCCGAATGGGTGCATTCACACGGATCCACTAAACCCTCCAAACTAATTTTCTCCGTAGTTTGAGACACAAAATGTCCAGTACTATAAAGTATTTATGCCAAAAGCAGAGACAATGTAAGAAGAGAAATGAGAAATCTTGAGTAGCTACACACAAAAACAAGGAAGAGGGAAGGAGAGAGACAGTGCCGAAAATAGCGCACATTTACAGGATTATGTTGACAAATGTTCAGATCATCATGAAGCTTGGCTTAGGATTCCTCTTCGTTGTGTTGAGGAAAATGCATGTAGTTGTTGTGCCTTCTGGAGCTATTTGAAGGAAAACTTGGAGGATATTGTTTATATTGCCTCAAAGCCTGGAGAATTTGGATCTAAGCAATGTATAAAAGTAAAATCCTTCTGCTGCTTGCTCAACGACAAAAGTTTTTGGTCCTTTGAAAACTTTTTTTTTGAGCTGTTACGCAAAACACACTAGAAATCCTACTAAAAATGTACTCTAGCACAAAATGTACAGGAACATGTGCAAACTACTATATTATATAAGAGGACGAGTGAATTTGTGGAAGAGGAAAACTGTAAAAGACGATACAAGGGAATAATCCATTTTATGTCAGAGCGAACGACGAGGTCACATAAAATGAGACAAAGTACTATTAAACAAAAGGACAAAACCGGGTTATCAAATCGCATGAAATACGACCGCACACACACACACAGCCAAAGGATGCAAAGGAGAGAGCCAGTGAAAGCAGGATTTTTTCCTGGCTTGGTTTCCCTCCCGCGTCTGTTTCCACCGACAAAAAACCCTATTTCATTCACCAATGAGGAAACAAAGGACTTGGGACAACTTTTATGACAAGTATTTAAACCACAAGAGATAAAAATCTTATCATGCTTTCCATGTACAGCGTCAGATGACTTAGCTTCAGGTTACATAACCTGCAAAAACCCTATAATGTTTTACGGGCAGTATAATTTTTCAGAAAGCCACTTCATTCATTATAAAAATTGATTTTGAAAGTCATAGTATAGTCTTACATTAGTTATCCTTAGGCATGAAAATGTAAGAAGGACCTGGGACTCGGATATGAACTGGGGTTTTGGTCTTTCGGTATAACAAATGCTTAAATTCAGTAGGATTGTGACTCAACGCGTGTGAAAAAGAAAAGTGAAGTGAAAGATAAAAAAATTCCAGTCAACTAAAAAAGCGGTGTGTAAAACCTCATTCATCCTTGCATCTGTAACTTTTCCCGCAGTCCGTAGTTTCTCTTATTCCTTTTATCGTGTTCAACTTTCTTCGTTTCTTTCCAAAAGGAGAGCTCCTTGGAATGGAACTGTAAATGTGACGCTGGGGTCCGGGTCTTTCCAACTTTTTGGGAGCTTGGGGAAGACAGACCGATAAAAGTAAAAAATGGGGACGAATTAACAAGATGCTCCCCAGATGCTTTCATTTCCTCCCGTATATTTAATGGGCTTTTATCGGGTATTTTTCTNATATTTAATGGGCTTTTATCGGGTATTTTTCTCTTGCGTGCAGTTACATTCCGACATCACCCAATTTTTTTGATTCCATCTTGTGCACGTTTACACACATTCTCATACCTTTCTTTAATTGACCACCTTTTATCAATAATTTTTTAAATCTTAACTGAATGTGAATGCGCCAACTTAGATTTTATATTCTTTTTAAAATAATCGACCCCCGTAACGTAATTGTTAGTGTTGCTGACTGCTTGCAGATCTATTTTAAATCATTAAATTGTCGTAAATTAAATTGCAAATCCAGAATTATCAAAAACGGTATTAAAAACCGTCACACGTCTACGGACTCGGGAAAATAATAAAACTAACCTCGTAATTTTATTTGTTTATTTTTGATCATTTTAAAATTTTTCCAATAATCTTCTAGTATCTTCTACGATTTCAAAGGCCTAAACGAAAAGTCCTTTCCGTTTCCCCGTCCCAAATATTTGTCAGGATTAAATATATGAACAGACTAATCGAAATTAAAAGTTACAACCATGATTCTTCAAAAAAATGTATTATAATACGTGATATTACATTTTATATTATGAGACTCGGAAGAAATATTGTATTTAGTGTCGTTTTTGTTCCGGAATAACTTGACTTTGTCCAAGCAAAAAATTGTACCAAAATGTAAACTCACCGTTCATGTTGAGCCGGAGATTCCCTTCGTTGTATTCTCCAACGACTTTCCATTCGTAGGTTTTGTTGTCTTCCTTTTTCCGGAAATGAATAATGTTGTAGCGAGCAGGGCCGTCTCGATTGGAATCAAAATGGAACTCGTATTTTTCAGTCAACCCTTTGCATCGATTTAAAAAAGCATACAAAAATGAACTTCCGGAAATTAATCTCCATAAAAGTTGGCTAATAGCATTTCCAATAATTATATTAAAAATACACCGTTTGAACTCTCAGTAAATTAAATCAGGAGGAAACGATGTAATTTCGTATATAACAGCACAACTCACAAAAATACGCCTCTCTTAAAAAAGAAAGTTCATAATGCTAAACCAAGCGTTAAGCCTTTTGAAGATATCTTTACAGTGTTTCTTATTACGTAATGTACTCAACGCAAACTTCATTCTTTTTTTCTCCAGTATCCCAAAACATTCTCCAGCATCCACAAACCTGGAAAGCTTTTTCTTGGGAAACATCATCTAATCATTTTCTCTGTATAATGTTCCTGTAATGCTGCTTCCACAAAGTCATTCAAAGCTTATGTTCCTTTCCTCAATGTCCTCCTACGATATTTTTTTTTAGAAAAAAGACATTCTTTTCCACTGAACTTTGTACTGAACCAACCTTTCTTTATACACCGTTGACAAAAACGACAGTTTTTTCATCCGTTAGCTCATAAGCGTCTGAGGAACAAGTCCATAAGAAATGTGTTTTCTCCTCAGACCTCGGCTATGTCACGAGCAAGAGTCGTTGTGCAATTATTCCCTAATGTGCTATATCTCTTTTTAATGGCCCAGATTTACGCTTTACGCGAAAGACGAGAGTGAGAGTTTCATACAGTCAATAGTCTAACCTGGGTCACACACTTCCGTTTCGGATAAAAAGTACGAGGAAATGGTTCAGAAGAAAAGTCAAACTCTCAGTGTCACTGGAACTGAGCTATAAAATGGAAGGACGAGGAAGTCAAAGTGTGAAAAAAAAGTGACAGAAATTCATTTCAGTGGGAAAAAATTCATAATAGATTACTGAATTGAATGTCAGCATGTGAGCATATGGTGGAGAAAGTTAAAAGTATCCAAAGTTGGTAAATAGAACTGATGCTTGAAGGAAGGAGCGGGAATGGTTCTTTTGAATGAAAATGTGTGGAGAAGAACTCTCCATTCAAAACGGAGGAGACTTTCACAAAAAAATGTATGTAGTTTTTCGGGGTCATTTGCCCATTCATACAAAAATCGTTTGCGGATCTCACGTTTCATGGATGAAAGGAAACTATCCAGAATGTCGAAGAAAGGAAGCGCATTACTGGAGAAAATTGGACCAACTTTACTGTATACGTTGGGGTTTGGTGAGAAGTACGAAATAGGACTTACGACATAGTAAAAAGAAAGAGTATTTGTAGTTAATGTTTCTCAAATGGTAAGCAATGGGCCATTTCATTTGCACACGATGTTTGAGTGGCAATTTCCAGGGGAAGAGTGTTAAACAATGACAATAAGGAGAGAGAAACGCTTCCAGCGTTTCTTCGTTCAAAAACTAAGGACAAAGACTTCACAAGTGGCAAAATGGCAATATGTGCCAAGGATTCATGGTTCTTGAGATAAAAATGGGGCAGAATGCCTGAAGGAAATCTGTAGCGTATCGATTGGATGTTGAGCGAATAAAGAAAAGGTTTTTTTTCGATTGTGCCAAGAGACGAGAGCCTGGTTACAAAATACACTGTGAGGATGTCGATTTGGCCGGTACGGTGATGCCACAAGAACAAGGACACCGGCATGCCGTAAACCAAATAAAACTTGGTTCGATTTCTTATTTGCTCTTTTGTGATGTTTTCTATCTCCCACACATTTCTATGCCATTTTTTTTGTCAGGGAACGTGTTCGTCACACCGGTTTTCCATCTGCTGCACACAATTTCCCTTAGTGTTTTCCCTTTTCCTTTTTCCCTTCCGGTCCAAGGAAACGAAAGTAAGTAAAGGATCCGTCGTCGTACCTGGGCGGGAAAAATGGAGAAAAGTCTTCTCGTTCGCACATCATTCGCCCAGCATCTTGCTCAAGTGAGCTGAATCAAATTCACATTTCAAGGGAGTAAAAAAAACTCCAGTCTGCTCCTTTTTCGTTCAAACGGCAGATGTGCTTCAAGTGAAGCCATTTGGACCATGAGGCTTAAAGGCTGACTGCCTCAACTGTTTCTCTCACTTTGAGTGTGAAGAGAGGCTCAACGACTCACACCGACCGGCAAAATCCTCAATACCGATAAAATGTCTTTCGACGAAGACACTTTGGTCAAGTGTAAATGGGCTCGGTCGACTATCGATGCTCAACTCAACACGTTCTTTATTCCTTAAACCATGGAAAATTGTCATGACCCTTTTTTTGCACGTTACACTGTCACACTAGAAGACACATCGTGAGCTTGCATTTTCTCACGATCCTCAACCAATTTTCCTAAGAGGTCTCTCGCCTTTGATCACATCAGACAGTCAAAACGATTGTCTTCTTCACTTCTTCCCAACGGTACTTTCATTCTCAACCCTTTTTAGTACGCTAATAAAAAAAATCCTTTACAATTTTCGATAAAAAGGAAGCGTGTGCCAATTTTGACGTTATTAATGCCATGTCCCCGTCCACCAATCGGTATCGCATTTTCCCCGAAGAAACACGTTATGCAAATGCTAATTTGAAGCTCCGACTTGTGGCTTTTTAAACCTGCCAAGGGAAATCAGCATTTTCAATCCTGTATTGACAATTTAGTCTTATCAGCCTTGCCTTATATAAATGCAATGCTCCGTTTCCAGAACGGAAGGGCAGGAAAACTCACAGTGACTGTTTTTCCGTTTCGTTACCTTTCTCCTTGTCACCTTTTCTTTCACGAATGAACGCTTCCTGTTAAGATTTATCTTTGTGCTTTTATCCGCACCTGGAACCTCTGGAGCCTTATCCAGACTCAAAAGGTGCTTTTTCCTCTGAAGGATAAAAGTCAAAGATTAAACCTAAGCTCACACAGCCTTTCCGTCTTTTGTTTCGTGTTGTGCTTTTCATGTTGCAGTTTCCTCCCAATTACTAACAAAAGTGAGTGACACTTCAATGCATTCTTGCTAAACACAATTTACTTTCTTGCACACATCACTTCTAATAAACACTTTATAAATAAAATTCTCCAGAATCCAGTGACGTATAAAAAATGGTTTCAGTACCTGTCCAGAATGTAACGTTGGTTAGATACTTGAGTAGGTCGGAACCGTCAATTGGAACCATTTCGGGGCACAAACCCGGTTTCCCGTGACATGCGGCATTGTGCATGTCCCTGTGGAATCGAAATATACAAAATTTTACAGTTGTGTGGAATTTTCTCCCTTTTATGTAATGAAAGTGACTGCCAAAACTACATATAGTACAGTAAAATGCATTAGTAATCGGAATACCGCAATATACGAACTATTTAGATTGACAAGCTACATTGTATCTCACATTACATAACATTTACACGACTTTGAATACTTTGCAACTTATGCATGAAAGGTGAGTCGTCGTGTGACTGTACAATTGCCTTTGTACTTTTGTTGACAACCTCATGAAACGGCGAAAATTCAGTATAATAGTACAACATTTTGGGTGTTTCGGAGCCATCAACCACCACAACACGTTTCGGGTTTCGGGTATATTCAACAAACGAAATGACGAATTGGACGAAAAGAGACTTTCGACTCGCGTGTGAAAGCTCCCGAAGCCCACCTTTGCGTGCTTCTAATGTGTATACACATTCAGCTTTGTGAAAACTTTGTTTGTTTGAAAATGGAATCCGCCCCTAGTTATGTTTATAATTGAGCAATGAAAAGAACACAGAATAGCACAATAAAATACTTAACTAGAGAAAGGAAAACTGGATATTCAAACGCAATGCTTCTCTATAGAGAAACATAATAAACGAAACCTACATTTGCTACCCGTATGATGCTTTAAAATTTTAGTTTATTAAATATTTATTTAATACAATATTCTCGCTGGTATTCTATGTTGACATGACGCTTGTTAAATTGCTATGCACGCATTAGAAGTTACAAAATATAACACTTCTTTGCGGCCAAGAATTTTTAATCACCTTTATTATTAAAACGAGGTGCCAAATTGCCAAAACAACGACGACCGTCCGTAAATGCTTCCCTGGGTAGCAAAATAAACACGTTTCTGATATTTCCTATATTTTGCATTATGCACTTTCGAAATTCGGTATTCTGCCTGGCAAGTAACGAAATCGCTCAGGATTCCTGAGAGATTTTACTGAAGAATCATGAGTCAGGATTCCTCGAATGCTAACATTCAAAGGGAATTACATTAGTAATATTTATTCAACGAACCGCTAATGCGCTTATTAAATTCAAATAACAGTATGTGCAACTGCATGAAAAAGTAGATACAGAATTATTTGTAATCGAGTTATATAGAATAATCTTTTCATATTGTTTAAATTGGTATTGATGCTGTCAAATTGAATTGGGCTCCTCCTCAGCTTTACGTTGATCAATTTCACAGATAACATCAGTGTGTGTATTGAGCTTGTCCGCTTCACGCTTATCAATTTCATAGATAACGGCAGTGAGCACCCAGAATAGGTAGCATTTAAAGATAATTGTCACTGCGTCCAACGAACGTGCCACACAGTCATACCATTCGTAGCGAGTTCGTCCTGTATGTGAAAATACAAAAAGATGCAGAATTATGAAGTTGAGCCCAGAAAAAACTAAGATGAACCTCAACCAACTCTCACAAAAAGAACGAGAAACCTGCAAAAGAAGGGGATAAAAAGTTCATGTTACGCGTTCTGCTGCCATTCAAAACCAACATTATTCACAATTATTCGCAATTCGAAAATGTATTTATTTACTTCAGTGTTTCTTCGCATTAGAGCTACCACATCTGCAACTACAATGCATGCTGAGAAACTGATAGAAAAATAATCACTGAAATTTTCCATTATGTCATTCTTATTCTTTTTGGGTTCTAATGTCCAAAAAACGAATCCAGTTAATCCTATAGAAATGACCTCCAAAATCTACGGAAAGCAAATTTATTCACGTTTGCACACTGGTCATTACTGTTAGAACGTTGAACCGTTCCCTTTCGGTTAACATATTTACCAAATGTTTCATGTACTTACAATATCAAAAATGGCAACAGTAAACAAACCCTTTTGCAAGGGCATCCAACAAGGATTTGGTAACTTGGGCACTTTACCCCGTTGATGACACGGTAATAGCCACGAACAGCATGGAGCCATGCTAACTTCAATATTGTTCAAATAAAAATTAGATTTTAATTAATTTTTGAAAGTATGATGATAGTGATTGTCACTGCTTGTATTCCCTTCCCATAATTCCAAATGTAAAATAGAGAATTTTAAAAAGAAGTTAACGCGTTGGATGTGCAATAACACATTATGCTGTATGTGAGCTTTTCGTAATAATTTGCTGGACTTTCAACAGTGATAACAATTGTCCAATGCTATATGATAATCAATTACTCAAGACTGGAACAATGAAATTCAATTAATTTTTTGTGTAGAGCTTTTTGAGATTGAATGTCTTTCCTTAGTTTTATGCAAATAAACTGCAGAAATATATAATATGTTGCAGAACTGTGAAAAACTGATGCATATGACTTCCCAATCAGTAGGCTACGTGTGTCATTATAACAGTTACGTCAATCCACTCTATTTCGTACATTCCACGACAAAGCAAAACGTGTGACGCCATGCTATGGAATGGAATACCACAGCAAACCAATGAATGTAATTTACAAACTGAAGTTACACATCTGTGACTGACGGACTAGTTGACCTAGCTTCTACCTACACTTCGATTCTTGCCTCCCTGTGGGGAAACGAGCGTGTTCACTGACTCGAGTTGATCAGATGACAATAGTAATGCGTCGTGATATTGTCCTGCTGGATTAACAGTGTTGAGAACAATATATATGTGCGAGTGAACAATGTTTTTCTGTACACGAAAAGAAGGAAGAAAAGAGCACCAAACAGGGCAACGGGTAGGATTTCATTTTTATTTTGTTGATGACGGAGTTGTAAGGAAAGTATTAGCCTAAGTATATGCATACTATAAACCGATGAGATGGAATTCCATCTCATAACGCTCAAGGGCAAGGACATGTGAAGAATTTGATTCAATAATTCATTCTGAAGAGATTCAAGTGAAAGCTGGTTCATGCAAAGAGGAAAGTCAATGAATACTATTTAATTTACTTGAAAGCATAGGCGAAGGCCTTGACAGCGTCGGACACGTATTGAAGCTGAGCTTCGAACGGTGTGTTTTCTTCCGTGAGTTTCTCTTTCCCGGTACAGTTTCTCGAGTAATTTTGATTGAAAGGAGTCTTTGACGAGTTGGGATATTTACATTCAAAGTGATGTTCCCAGAACTCTGTATTGGAAAAAGTAAAACAAGATCCTTAGTTAGAACAACATTCATAATGAAAATTCTTTTTTTCAGCTTTCTTTTCATTTCAATCAAAATGTAAAAGTTTTTATATTCATATTAGGTTTTGGTCTTGATTTTTTACGTCTTGTTTCAAATTAAGTTCCAAAAGTGTCTCTAAATCTCCGAATCATGAAAATGTGTATATTTAAATTGTTTAAATACATTGCATAGAAATCTGTCAAGTGGAATGGTTACCCTTTGGTTGCTTATGTAAGTATCAATTGACGGTGTTTGTTTACCGCTCCCTTTCACAATGAGACAAGTTCTCCAACTTTGTTTTGTATCCATTTCAATTGTTTAGTAAACTGGAGAGTCGAGTGCAAAATACAAAAGAGGAGAGATTGTGTTGAAGAACCAAACGTAACAATACAAAGTGCAAGCAGATGAAGGAATGTTCCGAATGAATGCTTCGGTTCGTCCAGAGAATGCGGATGGCATGTTCATTTGCGACTCAAGAGTCCACGTCCTTTCCGTCTCATCTCTGTGCAATATGTGTTCTTAGAGTCTCTTCTGTCGTGGCATAAGGGATTTGAGCAAAATTGAAGTATAGGCACATGCTGTGTCCCTAGGATCCTTAGAATATGAACGGGGAAAAGCGAGTGTGAGGTGAAATCCCAGCGCAACTAAATAAATCAATTAACAGAAGCACAGGAGGATTAACTCTGCTACCGTCCTATAAATGAAATCAGCCAATGACTCTTCGTCACAGGGTTTCTCTTGTCCATACCCTTTAGTCTGCTTTTCCGTTAGCCAACCACATGTACGAAAAGCATCTCGATGTGTGATTCTAATACTAAATTCCACTATTAGGTACACTGTGTGGAATTACAGACAGAGAAAGTAAATCACAGCTTTCGCGACTTTCCCTAGACATCCTTCCGTTGTGTGTTTACAAGCTATATTTCCTTATAAATGTGTCATATAAAACTGGGAACACATAAACTCAAGATTTTGATTGTCTTTTCTATTGTGTCTGATAGTAAATCTCACACATTTCTGATGGGGTATGAATGGTTTGCTTGCACTTTGCAACATTGCTGTTTTCGTACTTTATATACCGTCTTCATTGGCATTTTGCAGCCTTTTGTTTTGTTATGTATGGTACATTGTGTTATTGCAGCTGCTCCGACTCAGGTTTCTCATGATTAGCTTTTGATTGAATTTGGGATTGGAATCCCTGCGGCATGCTAGGCCACAACCAGCAAGGAGAAGAATAAACATTCCTAAGCATTACACAGAATCCAAACCACACAAAACAATATTGAATTGAAGCTTGAACCTTGAAGTTCCCTTTTTTTCTGAATTAAATCGTTTGCTGGAGTTGGAGTACTTGATGTACTTGACATGATTTCAAGGAAAGCGGGAGTCGAAGAGGAGATTTATTTTTAGGATTTTCGTACCATATGACATCATTTACTAATATTTAAAAAAATTGCCTTGAAAGTTTTGCAAGTATGACCTTGCATAAAAAATGCATTTTGCATTATGGAGCATAAGGAGCACAAGGCACAGCTGGTAAAGTGAAGAGGAAGCTGTATAAAAGTGCACGTTATCAATCTGCTATCATAATAAAAATGAGAGAGACTTACCTACAAACCAAGGGTTTCGCGTATTATTAAGGACACTGAGACCATAGAAGTATCGTTCGAATCCCTCGACAGGCTGAGCTCGCGGCTGTACGGATAATGTGCCCTCAACTTCTGCTTCGTTCCCATCGGACACTAAAGTTCGAGAACTCCAGCCGTCAGAGCCAATCCATGTGAAAGATCTCGTCGCATTTCTCTTGCCCACTGCTCGCATCAACTCTTTCACTTCTTGATCCGATCCGAAAATGATGACTCCTTCAAAAGCCCCCAAAGTGTAGTTTTAGTACATTTCGCCCCAATGTTGTACTCAACTGTTACAAGAGAGAGCACATTTTCCGGCTCTTTCCTTCATTCATTTCAACCGCAAGAAAACAACGGATGAGGAATACTAAAACTTTCTTTTCGTCTCACCTTTCTCATTGCTTTAGTAGTAAATTGAGCATTGAGTGAAGGTGAAACCCTATAAGCCTACTTAAACTCATCTGGCGACTCTTCCCAAATCCCTTTGTCACTTTTAATTGCATCATAGGTCTTTCATCTTTACCTTTTCACCGGACGGTTGCACTTTTGAATTCCTTCCTTGTAAAATTCTGTAGATTTTACGCTGACTATCTTGAAAGAAAATATCAAACTGGGAAAAAATCCGGGTAAAAGAAAATGAGGATTGAAATTGTGCTGTGTTCATCGCAATAAAAACGAGAAAGCCATTGGCTTTGAAAAGGCATGACAATAATACAGATGTAGTGGAGGAATACCAAGAAGTGATTTCCCATAAATGGGAACGGGTTCTAATAAATTGTACTCGAATCGCCTTATTGGGTGCTGAACTTTTATGTGTACCGGATTCAAGGGAAATGGGGTTGATACAGTTCCAGTGGATGAGGAAGGGTACAGAAATAATAATAATAAAAGAAACCGCTTTCTCCACACTAACCATTTAACGTTAGCCACCGCATGAGTATTTTTTTCCGGGGACACCCAAAGGCAACAACAACACCACGACAGCATTTTACAATTTGGCGTGTCGTGACCAAAGTCATCGTGTGTCGTATCCTAGGAGGATATTGACATTTTTTGCCAAGTCGCCAATTCTCAAAGCTATGCAGTTCAAAGGACGAATCCCTAAGAGTTCATACGTTCCCTTTCTCCTGGGAAAAACGTGTGAATAAAGTTATTTCATATTTTGTGTAGCTTTTCACTTTGTTGTACCTTTGGCTTTGGAGACGGATTGCAATTTCTCCACAATACGCTCGTAAGCGTGATCATCTGCGACTCCAGAATCCTTCACTAGCTTTTCCTTGGCTGCGATGCAAATGTCATGTTGCGGCAAAACTTTTTCCAGCTCCTCGAATGCCTGCAAAATATACAACAATACAAATTCAATTCACATTCTCATGCACAAACACATAATCTACTTTTCGCCTCTTCTGAATGAACTGGATAAGGGAACATGGGCATAAATTCAATTGATTGATTCATCCCAGCCAATTTCTTATGACTTTGTTGACATAAGAAAATGTGATTTCGTGATTTGGGCATTTTTTGTGTCCCGTCCCACACACACACACACGCCTTGTGCGAATAATTGATCAGGTTGACACAGTTCACAAAGTGACAGCCAATTGGCTTCTATTTCGGCAATACATTAATGCAATTAATACGTGTCACATTGTCACTCGAATGGAAAATGCTACGTTTGTGTCACGGTAGGAAAACCTAATTTGCAAAGTTGCAAAGGATGTAAAAGTTTACAAAATATCGATCGGGTTTAGCTGTTTTCGCGGATAAAATGTTTAACCTCATCCTTTTAGCAACATTTTTGGCTAATTTTAGTTAAATTAATTCGTGGTATTCTGAAAGCGAAGAGGAGCTCATTAGCATGCTATTCAACGAGGTTAAACTCTTCAGGAGATATGTGAGACGATAATTAACGGAGATCATGAGACCCTGATCATTAGTAGACTTGGATTGAACGGACGTGAACGCGAACTCCTCATTTGACTAAACTCGTAAAAACAATAGAAAATAAGGGAATCATGCGCTTTTCCAGTATTAAATGGACTTGAATTCAGTATGTAAATTAGCCGAAATCTGCTTTCGTCTCAGTGTTGTAGAGTGCATGATGATGATGACCTCAACAAAAAGTTTTGGTTACGACTCCTCTCCGACCTGTGCACATCCATGCATATTTAGTTGGGGATAGAGAGGAAAAGCGAAAAGACAGAGTCTTGTCATGAGAAACACGTAGTCGAAGAAAGTAGACTACTCTGTTGCTGGAAAAGTTGGGGATAGAGAGGAAAAGCGAAAAGACTGAGTCTTGTCATGAGAAACACGTAGTCGAAGAAAGTAGACTACTCTGTTGCCCGGAAAAAAAACCGAGAAGATAACGTCTTCTGAGCCGAAACGTGTGTTTCACTCTTGACAATGTGCAAACCGTCAGTCAGACTAAAATGAGACTTTAAAACTTTGCTCCTTTACCTTTTGACACAATACCGTGAAAAAAAACACTAAAACTTTATTTTTTGAAAGTTTGTTCACGACCTTGTTTGGAATTCAATTTTTTTACAAGTCAAAAACTTTCATTCGGGTTTTCTTGTGTAAAAATCCGAACAATCACAAACGATCTCAAGCTAGTTAGGCTAATTGTATGCACTTCAACGTGGGAAGGCATCTGGAAAATTACGGTTGTGTGGGTGTGGAACGATGAGAATCGAAATCAGAACTGGAAAAATACAGTTTTAAATCGTGGACAGTAAACAGGAGACAAGAAATTCCTGAGACTGGAATGTTTTCAAGAGTTGAAGACGAGTTTGAGTTCCAAAAAGCCATGTTCCACTAATGTTATCCCTTATTTACTTTTTTTTGGGAATGTTCCCATTTTGTGGGCGGAAATTAATGAGTTTGCGAGTGGTCATCAGTTCTGTTCGACCCCATTGAGCGGATTTACTGCAGATTAAGATGTCGCATGGTATCCTTTGAGTTTTTTTTCCAGCTTTGCTGACTTGCAATTTTTTGTTGGCTTCGAAAAGTCAACTCAAGAGTCAACATCAACTGTCCACGTTCACATCACTTCTCCCAAAACTTCATCTCCATAGAGGCCTATAAGCGCCAACAATCCGGTAGAAGGAATGTCTCTGTGTTCCCGGTCCCGCTAATGGAAAATCTTTTTGCCAAAACACGGGTTAACGGGTTGCATGTGCAGCCTAATTTTCAACATGTCCCGAATTAGCTTCCCTTTTTATGTTCTCATGAAAGCTCCTTCCCAATCCACTCTTAAATGGAAAAGTGACACGGATTGTCTGTCCTTGGTGACCAAATGACTTGCATTAGCCTTAAAACTGTAAAACTGCATCCTCCAACTTTTACCATGCACTTGTATAAACACCCGGGTTAAAAGTCACAATACGAAGAAAAATGAGATCCGACACAAAAAGCAAAGGAAGAATCCTAAAAAAGACAATTCTTTTACGCTCAAGATCGTAAAATTGTAGAAATGGACTCATAAACTTTCGTGCTTATCCGATATCTTTCTCGTTTTACTTTAAGACTTTGCATTTGATTCGGATTCTATAGCGTCGTTTCATTTGTCAAACCCGTTTCTTTCAGCTCCAGCATAAAGATTTGATTTCTCTCGTCGTCAAAAACGAAATACGAAAGTTTTTTCCTCTCCGATCATAGTATTATCCCAAGTTTATGACACATCCGGTTACTTGAACTTATATAGTACCCCCGGA
>JABASF010001998.1:0-17529 GCA_019776145.1 Harlomillsia oculata
GTGTAAGGAACCTTGCTACGTTTTCCACATATTTTTTATAGTCTTTTCAATGGATTTACAAAGATTAGTCATTTTAGAAAATAGAAAGCCATTCGTGGTGCTGTTCCAGTACTTCTGGCCATAGGGCCGTGTAGGTGTGCCGTCTTTTTGAGGGATAGTGGAATATAGTCATATTAAGTTGCCTAGCTTACTAATGCATTGGAGTAATGGGGAAACGACAGGGCTGTTGTAAGGTTTGGGACTAGGAATAGGATAGGGAATCCTCGAACTCGACCATCAACCAAGTCAACCATACAATAAGTTAGAGTTGTTCGGTTGTTTCATTCTAGTTTTCGTGCTCAATTCTAGTCTCGGTTCTCAAACTTTTGAGCTTTAGTTACTTTCTTTCTACCTCACGTAGAACGCTAAATTATTGAGTATCACAGAATCACAGTAACTAATATGGCTATGTTTGTTTCGTCTCTGGTTCATAACGAGCATTATCAGGATAAGCGTGAGTTTACATTATTCTAACAATTTATTTCTATATTTGCAGTTTACATTTGTAGATTTCACATTAAACTTGATTGATCATCGGTTGAAAAAGGCACGATGGCCTGTGCGACATTGAAACGGCCTTTTCAAATGGATTCTGTCCATTCTCCGGGTGGACGACCGTCTAAACGAAGACGTTATGGCGTAGGATCCCCATCCGACTTAGCTCGTGACGAGCCCAGATCTCCGTTTTCTGAAGCGGCGCTTACTGCAAGGTTTGTGATTTCTAAAAATTATGGTACATTTTAAAATGTCGCTGTCTTGTCTTGTTCAGTAGGCATTATAAATTATAATTCGTTAGTACGAGTCGGCATACATGCGTCATTCATCAGGGACAGGGAGTACAGGAACAGCATGCTAAATGCAAGGCTGCATAGATTGTAAATTATATAACGCGGAAGACGCAAACTCAACTCAAGCACTTAATGACTTGCACGATGGACGATGGAACGTCGCAAGTCTCATCAGTATCAGTCTCAGACGGGTCTCATGCCGGATTCTTCGTACTATATGTTGACTTGGCAAATTGCCAGTAATGAAGCTACGGCTTTTCTGAGTAAAAAGTCTGATATATCCAGACAGAGTCGACTACGAGAACCAGTCTATGGCATGATTTCTCCATAGTGGTGTTTGATATTATGGACTTTTGTATTAATTTAATATACGAATAATAAATGTTTTTTTGTAGGCTCACACCGGATCAAATACGCCAGCACATTAAAGCAGAAATGGGTCGTTTGCACCGTCGCAAACAGTTGACATATGACGAGAAAGAAGAAACGTCACCATGCACTAGCGGACCTTCCAGTCCCAATGGTGGGCATAATGCTGTCGCTAATTTCAATCTTGAGTCAGCAATGGCTATCGGTTCGTCTGCCGATTGTTCGAAGCAGAAGGAGAAGGCGATATTTACATTTCGTCAAGTGGGCTTGATTTGTGAACGGATGCTGCGCGAGCAGGAGGTTAGATATTTCTTATGTTATTGCATTTGAAAGGAATAGTACAATGTAATGTATCATTTAATGTTGTAATGTTTGGTATCGTACTAATTGTGCAAAATTTTGTTTGTACAGGACCACCTTCGCTCATTGTTCGAGCAAGTCTTGATCGGAAAAATGGCCGAACAATATGACACATTCGTAAAATTTACTCATGATCAAATTCGAAAACGATTAGAAGATCGTGTCCCATCTTATCTTTCTTAACTGAAAGACGAATTAAGACAAGAAATTCAAAACGATTCAGTGTAAAGTGTTAAGCGAAATTCAAAATTTGTAAATTCAGTGTGTATTTGTATTCGTATTACTATTGGACAAGCAACGTGAATGAAATGTGTTTTCAATGTTGATTATGACTATTTTCGGCCGCCATATGATAAAATTTGTTAAAATTGACTCAAAGAATACGTAAATTGTAATGTTTAAATTGTAATCGAAAAATATCGTCATATTTGAGAACGAACGATATAGCAGCCTTTAAAAATTGAACCATTCGTCGATCGCTTTGAAGACAAGCATGACGGAATGACGGCGTAATGTTATGAAAGCGTAAATTTAAAAAAAGACTGCATTAATAATATTATTGAATGTAGCAAAACGGGGAATATCAAAAAGTGTGACATTGTAATTAAATAATGGATGCATTTGTTGTGTGCTGCGACATTGATTTTCAACGCTATTAACGAACTCGTGCGAAATCGACATCGTTACTTTTTCGTACTCAGATTGTACAATACAAAACAAATCTATGCAACTTCGAAAAATGTTAAAGTAGTGAATCGATCGTCTTGTTAAATGGAAAATTTCGTACTGTCAATACTATAGAATGAATTTTAGATTTTTAGTAAATTCAAAACGTTTTTGCAGTTTTTTGGAAATGTCGCTTTTTATGAGAGTACATAAAACAAATTGTAGTCCGTGACTCTATGTTGCTGTCACTTAATTCGTTAGTAAAGCTCAGAGGGGCCCAGTTGATTTGAATTTGGTTTGTTCGTGTAAGTTTTAATTTAAAATGGCCTCTTAAACTGCTTATTATAAAGTCAAGTTGTTAGATTAAGTTGTACATAGTGTAAGTTACAAGTTACATTAATTTTTCGATGACGAAGACGCTGATAAACAGCAGACAAGACTCAATCTTCGGCTTCCTTCTTCTCCGGCTTCCTGTCTTGACAAACAATATCGAACCATGAAAAACCCATTTATGATATGATAATTTATTTTACATTCAATTTTTGTGTCTTTTATCTATCCATATTTGGTAATTTTCATGATTACGTTTATTCATAAATGGTAGTTGGACTTTTTGTGTCTTGGGAGACTTTTGGTAATTTTTTTTTGGCGTTGGTGAAGAAGTTGAAGGGACTAGTGTACACAAGTGAACGTAAACTAATAATAAGGTTTGAATAATTCAAAATCACTTCATTTTGTAAATAATAAAATGATGGAAGCATGTAATATGTATTTCCGTTTAATTGGTTTCAAATATGAGTTGAGCAATAAAGATTACCTTATAGGCATTGCAGTTTAAATTGGATTACGTGTCAACTTGTCTAAATGCTTTATTGTCATTTTGTCATTTCTACAATTCTGTACCGTTAAATCCTTATAAACACTGTCAATGACGCATGTCGTACCTTATCAAATGGATTACATTTTAACATGTAGGAATGTAGGAAACTAGTTTTTTATAATTAGCGACACTTTAATTTAAATGAATCTTTCTTGCTTGGCAAGTTTATTTATCAGGTTAGCACTTATCAGTTTATCACACATTCTACTTTCAAGTATTGTGACAGAGTTACTTTACTTTACTACAAGAGACATTATCGTCTTGCAATGCTACTATATAAATGCATTACATACTAAATTAATTAGTAGTTAGCATTGCAGTAGGCTATTGGCCTCGAAAAAAACACATTTTGGAGCAAGGAGAACAATTAATATTTGAATTTGGTTGATACATAAATACAACTAAAATATAAAGTTAATTTATTGGTATATTAAATGTTATACGCACTTGCAGTTCAAGTTTTCAAGCTTGTAAGTGATTGATTTACATGTTACATTTCAACTTTTTTAATCAGAAGGAGAGAACGACGTTAACTTTACTGGCCCTTGCAGAATTCCATACATTTTGGTTTGCTCACAAAGTTGTTGCCATTTCCATCACATCCTCCGAAATGGAACTGAATGCAATCCTTCAATTTCGAATCGTACATCCATCTTGTCAACATGGCTCGGCAATGGCCACGGGTTGGTGGCAACTTGCAAATATCATCAGGTTTGCCGTCTATTAAAAGAAATCAAAAGATGTCACGCATCACGCATCATAATTACATCTAATAATTAATACTGAAAGCTCAGAA
Source organism: Harlomillsia oculata (assembly GCA_019776145.1). Taxonomy (NCBI): domain Eukaryota; kingdom Metazoa; phylum Arthropoda; class Collembola; order Entomobryomorpha; family Oncopoduridae; genus Harlomillsia; species Harlomillsia oculata. Next base: position 3,899 of record JABASF010001998.1, read on the forward strand.
GATCGGTGTTTGTATGTGCAATTGTGAATAGAATTAAGGCAATAACGATTGGCGATATGACGATTGACGATTATAAATTAATCGCTAACCATTTCCACTCATTCCGGTCATTTCTCTGGAATCATCATCTTGTACAGAAGCAGGACCAGAAACAGATCCAACTGGAAGTTTAGGTTTCGAATTTGTGACTGTAATGCCAGGAGATGAGACTTGGACTTTTGGAGGGACTGGATTGCCCGTGACACAGGAACATTTCATACATCCAGTTTTAGGATCCATTACTTCAGAGCATTTGATGGGACCACAACCTTTGAATTCTGGACATGTGACAGTAAGACTACTACTGACATTAGCGGGAACAGGATCAGAGCCAGCAGGTTCGGCATCTCCAATGGTCAATTTTGAGACGGCGTTATTAGGTGGAGCAGTCTGACCTTTGCCACAAAAATGCTGACATTCATTGAGGTCTGAAAAGCGATTGTTATTACCACCACATCCGGACCACGCAAACAGTTCACAACGTTGAGTTTTGGAATTGAAGAAAAAACTGTCTATTACAGCCCGACATGGTCCTTTCGATTTCTCCAAGAAGCAATCGCTCGGATCAAATTCTCTCGCTTGGTCTGGCTCACTTCTGAACGGCTCGTCGTCTTTCGCCGCCTCGACTAAAAAATAACAAAAAAGTACACTTTGTGTTAGGTATAAAAAGCTAGTTTATACAATACAAAGTCAATAGGGCTCGTACTTTTACTCGGAATTGTAACCTATGAACATTGTACTTTTTTAGTAATAGAAACTTCATGGAATCTACATTGCAATCGTATGAGCTACTCGTTTCTTTCTTATTGTTATAGTATGAAGTTGCAGTTTTTTCTACCGCTGAACCGATAAGGAGAAAAGCTGTAGACAGCTTTCTCCAGCAGCGTTTTTTTCTTTCTTTTTTTCAAACGGTAAGTTTTCCATTTGGTGTACTCCTGTCGGTCGAACCTTAAGGAGGTTGACGACAATGACAAAGGCAGTTTTATATGCTTTGTATTGTGTAGGGAAGCTGTCCCTTTGTGCGAAACTACTATAAACTATAGTGTATGCAGTTAAAGTGTGCGAGGTACAAATCACAATCTATTTCATCGCCTAGTAGCCAACGACACGGAGCAGTTTTCCTTTCGTCTGTAAAACCCATACCTTATGCGAGAGAAACGGAGGAAATAGAATGAAATGATCTGCACTGAGCTGAAATGAAAAGCGAGCGGACCAAATAGAGAGAAAGAGTCTCTCAACTGCAGTCAACTACAGAAAGTGGCGAGGACAAAATGCGTTCTCAAATATATTACACAATCTCAATCTGTAGGTTTCGCCCGGTGTACATTGCCCAGCACTCTCGCCCCAACAAACGACAGGAGAATGGGCAAGTGAGCACATAAAGCATCTCGTAATAAACGAGTTGGTTACGCTACGTGAGTTTTACACAGATTGTCTCTCCTGCCTTCCCCGTCGGTAGGGACACACAAAGTTTGTTTTTCCTTCGCTTTTCTTTTGCGTTCTCGTCTTCATTGAACAGTAAGCCTCACGTAAAAATCACCCAGAGGACATGACACAAACTCACGACCAGATTTGATCAACCAAGATTGCATTAGGACCATACTTTCCGCACCGATGTCTTCCACCGCTGCCTTTACCTACATTCGTACATTGGACTTGTTGTTGCTTGCGGTACTATGTATCAGATCTGTTGTTTTGGATTATACAAGACTCGAGTCTTTCTTAATTTCCAGGCATTTTGGTTTTCTAGTGCAACTAACGCAGAAACTTCTACTGTACGATTCCTTACTACTCCTTACTTTTCTAACATTTCAAGTTCAAACTCAATTTTAGTTATGTGTATTACAGCAATGAAAAGTAAAAAGGACAATGTAATTTAACTTAAGATCAACGGCAGTACCTAGCCGAATGGCTGGCTTGGGTCATACCATAATTTAAATCTAAACTAATGTCTTTGAAGAATGAAATGCAGCAAGTATAATCAAATGAAATCACAAGCACATTCGAGTTTAAACAAAGACCGGTTAAAGCATGTATACTAGTAGGAGAGTAGTAAGTTTTGCTTTCTCTTTCTGCTCGAATTAATATTACCAGAATTTTGATAACTCTGCATTGTTCAACTGTAAGGTTATTAAGAGCAGATGTGACAATACTCTTGTTCTTGCGAGATGTGCTTTTGACTACAGAAAGAGGAAAGGTGGACGAGGTTTCCCTTCTCTGAAGCTTCTATGATGGCAAGACGGTCTTAAACATTACTTCCACTCAATTTGAGAAGTAAATCGGATAGGCTGAAGGGCTGAACATGCTTTCCGTCGGATTACATTGCATTCCATTAAGTACTTGACGACATTCGGAGCAGGACTACCAGACTAGCGACCACGATAGAAACAGCCGAAAGCTAAAACCTACAGAGATCCTGTATATAAAGACGACATGGCAAGGAAAAGGCAATGAGTTTCGCTAGAACTGAATAGAACAGAAAACACAGGCTTTGTGAAATGTTAACGCTAAAATGCTTTTGAGTTCGGACTACTGGAAGGGCAAAAAGGGTTTTTAAGGCTTAGCCGTCGTAAGTCTTGACGTGGAAACCTTATGGGAGTCCTTATATTTTAGAAGGATTGCATCTCGTGTTCTTGTTGTTGTGTCCAGTGTATAAAATACTAATATCTAGCCTTTCTAGTTTTAGTATGCGCAATGGAAGAAACGAAAGCAAAATCAGGGGTGGTGGCAGGTGGAGAAAATCTGCAGATTGTGATTGTGAAGCTTGTATAATTCAGATTGCATTTTTGAACGCGTTATTAATAATGGTAGTGGTGCTGCACCTTGGGCACGAAGACAATAATCGTAATGGTTTCAATAGACGGACGCTTTGTGAAATCTGAGGACAAGCGCCGAGGCACTTGGGCCTTTAAGAGTCTCTTATGGAATTATGAAAATGGCTTCAACCCACTCGAGAGAAAGAGAAGGAAAGTTTCTTTCACAACTTCGCTTTTCTATTAGGTGTAAATGAGTTTTGTGTACGCGTCATAACTTGCGACGACGATGAAAAAAGTAACGAGCCAAGCGACGACTTGCCATTCTATAAGCACACGCAGCAATACGAAGTACTAAAGAGACTTTTACTGTACCCGAAAGTATTTTTTCCTCCTTCAGAAAAAATGTACTTGGGAGACGTAAATGGTGAAAAATTTGGGTGGCAAAGCGAAGGAGAAAAGTTTTCTCCCTGGGCGCTAGACGAGTAAAAGGTAAGTTGCAAATTATTCTGAAGACTTGCGTCAACTGGTTCAAATGGGGAAAAATGACTGTTTCATTCCTTACTTTCTATACATAAACCTAAACATGGGACAATCACTTCATTGCTGCAAATTGCAAACTTTTAATCTCTTTCCTACCCAGAAAAAGCATTATTATTAATCACAGAAAATTTTTGCCTCATTTCTGTAAAAGTCTTATAAAACATTTCAAAAGCTTTTTTTGTGAAGAAGAATCCTGCTAAAAATACTGAAGGGTAAATACCATAAACTTGTTCTCATTTCATTATTACTACTCTTAATAAACCATTTTATCGAATTTTTATTACGGATTCTATGCCATAATCTGATGACATTCCACTTTATAGTCAACTCGAAATGATAAATGATTTCATGACTTCAGGATAGTTTTTGACTGCGATTACATGATGGCTGTAGCAATAATAATAAATTTGATTTTGATTTCTTCATCCATCGTAACTCGTAACCTGAGACCTTAGGTTTAGTGGTTTAAAGGCGTTCCTTGAAGTCGTAAGATAGAATAGAAGGAATACGGAGAGAAGAGAGATTCATTAGTTGAGCATGTAATAGGAAATAAAATGCATTAATAAGGTTTATATAGACACTTTGACCGAGTGAACGAGCCATGAATCGAGTCAACCTTCTGTAGTAAGTTAATCACTTATTCGTCTATCTGGGATGATGATAGGTTACGCGTCGGCAGACAAAGACTCGTGTGAGATGGAAATCCTAATGTGCACACCAGTTGGGAATGAAAAAAGGAAAAGGAGAGCAATCACAACTGAACATTTTGGGTTGGAATAACCCATACACATATATAGTCTTTGGAAAAGACGGGGATGAAAGATCCAAAATCTTATAATAGGACTCCTCGTGTGCACACACTTGTGGGAAAAGGCAAAGTCAAGTTGTACTTGATGGCCCCTCATCAATCTTGGCTAAGTGTGGCGCGTCTACATCCGAATAATTTTCCAATAAAGGGCGCACCATTTTCATATCATCTGTGTGCTACGCCCATTTTTCTTTTCTTTTTCTTTCTCTTTTGTGACCCAACAGTCTCACAAAAAGAAGCTTTTTATATTTCACTCATGCCTTCTCCTCCATTTACTCTAAAAATTCACTCATCTTTGTAATTTTTACGATTCAAACATAATGCTAATGAAATGATGAACCCTTCAACGCCTCTCCGGACCTTGTATTTTTCTTGTTATTAAAACGTCAGTATAAAGTTGCAGATTAGATGCATCTACTCCACAATCCCCAGCCTCGAAGCGCAAGCCCGTCGTAAGTCAAGTTCAATAATTGTGTCTTTCATCCTTTCATGAAGCATGAGAATCATGAGATGATGAGTTGATGAGATAGACAGGAGAACACAAACGCATGATTAAATGTGACAATTTAAAAGCGTTCTTTTGTCATTCATTATTTCATTTGCGGCATAAAGCATAATATAGTGTTCGGATAACAACCGTTATTAACCATTACAACGAACAATGAAATGTAAATGCAATGACGAAATGACACTATGAAATGAATACTGTGTGGAAAACGCAAGATTGAAGTTATGAAAGCTGCTGAGAATGAAAGCCTGAGCAGCCTCCAGCCTCAACTTCTGATTCATAAGAAGCAAAGAGCAAACCTAAAGATGCTATGACTAAAGAAACTAAAGATGCTTGCCGGAGGTTTTTAGTCATTTTGGATTTTAGTTTTGTAATGTGGAAGTGGAATGAAAAGGTAAAATATAATAAGCACACATTACACATCTAGGTAAAATAATCTTCTTATAGGATCTTACCCACGACTGTGTCGTCAAAAGTTGTGGAAGAAGGCGATGGAATGAGAATTTTGACTGTGGTTTCTACCGTCTTGGGAGTTGAACTTGATTTGAGTCTGTGCTGTGGGGCTGCCACGGAGAGTCCCACAAAGACCAATCCTAATGTCACAAGTAGGCAACTTTTCCCAAACATTTTCGCTAGTCAGTAGCACCCGAGCAAAATTTAATTACGTGAATGTGAATTTCTCGTGTGATTAATTTCGTTTACACACTCATATATAGGACACAGACAGTGAAGCCAAAAAGCCTTTGTAGTGCTTTTTCAAGTAGTGCTTTTTCTCTTTGTGTCTCTCTTCGTCTTCACAGAACTAATGCAGCACTTTGCCCCCAAAATGTGTTCGCGTTGGCGTTGAGTTCACTATTCGTTTGAAGTTTCAAGTCATTCAAACAGACAGACAGACTGACTGGAAAACTATGTCGTTCCAACAACGAGTAAAACCCGACAATGACACTGACAACTCAAACGTCAACAAACAAAGACTTTTTTGGGACTCCCCCTTTGGCCTATTTGATACTGACACTGTAATTTGCAGATTCCTCTTACTGATACACACTTGAAGTTACTCCAACTCCAAAAAATCTCTGTTTCAAAAGGAAATGATCAATGATCAAATCAGACGAGTAGTTAGTACAGCAATGGTGAATCGTCGTCCAACGTCCAACCTCTTCCTCTCCCTAACAAAGGCTATGCTACCTCAGTGTCCTTTTACTTTCCAAAATGACTTTGGCACAGATAATTGTTCGACTGATGGTCATTGAGCTATGACCACGGTCTTTTATAAAACAGCACAACTACTCCTGCTTTCAAGTTTCAATGCATCATACATCTACAATAAGTGTATCCTTCAACGTGATCTATGGGTATAGTCCATTGTCCAATAGTACACTTTCGTCCGTTCAATTGTTCCATACACTTTCCTGTACGTAACTGCTTCTGTAGTACTCTAAGTAACAAAAACTAGAAGCAGTTTCGTTACGTGCATGCGAATAACTGCGACCACACAGCACCACCAACCACCAGTAATAATCACAAATATGTGTCTCTGATGCATATTCAACAACAATGCAATAGCTTCGTTGTTGTCGCTGCTCGTCGGCCAGGCCAACCTGTCACTCTCGTTGCAACCCAATTCACCTCGAGGAACGGTTAGTCAAGTGTTGACTCACTGACGTCCATACATTTGACCTTTCCTTTGTTGTTAGCGGCTATACAACTCGTTTACGTCAAGTGGAAACCGTTGCAATGCAGTGGGAAACCCAATTCACTTGTTTTTGTATGCAATTATACCACAAGAATAATCCTAATCACGTCATAGCGTAACGATGTGCAAACTCTATGTTAGAAACTGCTTCTTGTTTGCTTTTCAAGCTTTTAGAACTAATAAAAGCAAAATTCTATCCTATTTTCCATCTTTAGTACATGTGAAAAATTTCCCTAGGGATTCAATTACATTTGGTGTAGGTCACAAAAACCTTCCGGTTCAACTTCCATATACAAGGGCTATTACGATTTCTGGGAAATGTTCACTAGCTAGGTTGTAAACGTGTACAGATTTCAACTATACATATGAGTGCGTCATGATTCACAAATAACAAGCTGATCACTTCCGCTGTAATTTCTACTGTATTTACAAAACTACCTGCTTCATGAACTGTATGAACGTTTTGGGAGTATACAGAATTCCCCCAAGGTCGTCCTCTAGCCCGTGCCGTTTTTAGAATAATTTTGGAATGAGAATGACAATGGCCCAGAATTTCTGAGGGTCAGTGAAACCACAAACAACTAACCACGAGGTTTATTTTTGTTTGGATCCCTTCCGTATTGAAATTAAATGTGAAAACCACAAGGTGAAATCCTAAAAATCATTAAATGTATAAGTGCTCGTTAAACTGAGTTTTAATTGAATATTGACCACCGTTGTAAGTTGTATTTTATATACGGACTTACAGAAACTTTGATATTTTCAATTTATTTTTCAACGCCATTGAAAACTTCAGAAGTTGTTTTATTATATAGTACTATAATTATCACGGAAGATAAACAGCGATCAATAAACGTTGCATTTCCATCAAAATCCAAACCATAAAGTACTCGTCACGTCGTCACAAAATATGGATTTCTTCTTCTGCATTGCGTTTGAATTTGAAGGTTTGAACTTTGAACCTTTGAACCATTGCATTACACATTACATTGCGTAAATGGTAAAGGCGAAAAAACTTTCCCGATCTTCTTAAAGTCCGGGTGGAACATTATTTGCATTTCTATTTGGGTAATTGTCGCAATTCACAGGTGTCAAGCAACTTCCTTCTTTCCCTTTTACTCATTCGTTTCGCTTGCTCATGTGCTATATGCTATTTCATATACGGCCTAACGGTAATTTTTCCTTTCTTTTTTATTCCTTTCTGAAAATAAACTGTAGCATTATAACATTACAGTAGTATTTAAGTGCTGCTTCTGATGCTGTGCAGAAATGGGAATATATGTTATACAAAAAGTATTGTTGGAACTTGGAGAAACGGTGTGGTGGAACGATTCATTTTTGTGCGTTTGTGAGTCGAGTCGAGTGTGTTATGCGAGTGTACAATATATGGGCAAATTGAATAAGAGATGAAACTTTGCGTTAGAAACGATGAGTTCGACTCGTTTCACTTTAAGAGAGCACATGGAGATAACGATATGAAATAACCGTTAGGAAAATAATGGAACGGAGACTTTCTTCCAGCAACACTTCTCACACTCCATGCTTTTCACTTTTCCCCGTCAAATTCTAAGCAAACAAGCAAACTTAACATGTTTTCAACATAAATGTCTGCTTTCCTGTCCAATGATTTTTCCTCAGTAAGAAATGTAATTTACGTTTCGGGTACATTATTATTTATTTTTGAAATCATTCTCGTTAAAAATCTAAAAGCTAACTTAATTAATTTCACTGTATAAATTATGTGTGCGAGTTTCATAATATTTCATTCAATAGGGCTTTAATGAGCTAGTTTTTTTCAGTCGAAGATTTCGGCTCGTATTTTTCAAACAAAGAGATAATTGAGTACGGCAATCCACTGGATGCTAAAAGGAATTTGTCTAATTCAGTTTCTTCAGGAAGCTTTTTCGTAACGGAAGGTTCAGTGCTGGCTATAGGATCAAACAAAGAGATAATTGAGTACGGCAATCCACTGGATGCTAAAAGGAATTTGTCTAATTCAGTTTCTTCAGGAAGCTTTTTCGTAACGGAAGGTTCAGTGCTGGCTATAGTAGCTCGGATATTTCGTGAGGATTTCAATCCAAATTCCTCTACGAATGTTTTCTTAAAGTCTTCCATGTCCGCTTTTTGATTTTCCAAAAGGGATTGGTACACATCTCTCATATCCTCACGAATTTGTTCAGCTACAGACCGAACTATTTTTAGAGCAATTAGCTTCTGTTGTCGTGTTAGCTTGGTTAATTTCCCTGAAAATCAGTCGTGGTGTACAAATAATAATTGCATCAGCAATTCTTTTGAATAAACTTTTATATAAAGGCTCAAATTCCTGTATCATATTTAAACAAACTCACGTTCATTGTGTTGTTGCTGGAGTTCATTGAAACTATTGCTTTGTTCCAACGTGTTTAATTCAGAAGACTGACTTTTGTGTAAAACGGTTTTTGGTATCAACTTCATCACATTTTTTGTTGTTGTCACCAGAGAAGTAGGTTTGGAAGTAGGTTTGGAAGTAGGTTTGGAAGTAGGTTTGGAAGTAGGTTTGGAGGTAGGTTTTGCTTCAGTTGCCATTTCCATCGCCACATTTGTTTGTGTTTGGTCATTGTGAGCATTGTACAGTAGTTGTCTCGGCTCCATTTCCGCCGAACTTTCTCTACTTTGTAGCTTGTCCTTCGTTTCCTCCAGATTGGACAAATGGAAACCACTAAATCTGGGATCTGAATTAAAACTAGGTCTTCCAGCCCTATTATCATTAAATGAGTGAGACCTCGAACGACTAGGTAAGTTAATGTCAAATTCAATTTTGGCTTTGGTATCACGAGCAACTTTGGGACTTGATGACGATGATGATGCAAAGTCAGAGAGACCTTTGGATGTGTTTGTTGGAGGAGATTCGACATGGTATTGTTTCACAATAGCAGGAAATCCCTCCTGGTGATTAGAACGAAGAGGTCGGTAAGGAATCCTCGGATATCCCTTGTACAGCTGATGTCCGTCTTTGTACACAATATATTGAGGCTCGTCCTTTGGTTGCTCATTGGAACTCGAAACGACACTGGACATTAGCACGACGAGGGAGAAAAACCACGTAATAAATGCGTCGGATGAAAATCGTGATAGGGTCATTTCTCTTTATTCTTAGCTGCAAAAAAGCACAACGTTTTCTATAGTAGAAGTTGAACGCACATCTTCTAAGTTAGTATCGACTGTCTTTGAAAAAATAGAAAATCTTTTTAAAATCCTTCTTTACAGTGTGTGTTTTTCATGTATCGCAAAAGTCGAAAGTCCGAAACCAAACCCTATGAAAAATAGTAAACTGGGGCTCTCAAAGGGTGAGAAGTGAAGACAACAACAGAACAACACGTTGTATTCTTTCCTTTCATTCTTTCAATGTGGAATTCACAATGTCAATGTGCGCATTGTCGCATACATAAACCGGACTTTTCTTGGACATGGGCAACGGTCATGGAAACAAATAGATCGAATTCTAGTCAAAGCTGGATATAGACATTGACAGCTTGCAGAAAGATGCTCCTTCTTCTTGTTTTACAGTACTCTCCAACCCGATTTTTCCGCCAATGAAGAAAAAGCGCCTGGTGGACCCAAATGCAGTGTATTTTCCATTGGATTGAGTTGAGACCAAAGGGGTTTCTATTTATTCAGCCATTGAAACATTGAAAGTCTCTCGCTTGGGTCATTACTGTTTCACATTGCAATAGATAACCCATCCTTTCCTTTTAGTATGGACCGATATTGCTCGTGAATAGCGTCAATATTTGTCCCGTATGCTTGTACTACAGAAAAATAAAAGCGAAAGACCGGAAAACACGTTTCACACTGGAGCCTTGGGAGTTGGGACTTCGTTTTCATCACATTTTCCAGTGTATATACAAGCTTCAATGATTTCCTTTTTTACTATTCCCAAACTGCTAATTCGAATCACGTAAACATTCCATTTCCAAAAATCATTTTTCTCAATAAAAATGCCTGTTATACGTTACACACCTTGGAAATACTATGAAAAAAACGTGTGTTCTTTTGTGTATTTCCGGTTTACTTTTAATCCAAAACTTGAAGAAATAATCCCGTGTTGTGGACATTACCAAAACAACGACAACTGCGCATTTGGCACAATGGTAGAACAAATGCGACTTGTGATTGTGATTACATGAGTGTTGGCTGATATCTGCTTCGACTCAAATGTGATTTGTTCCGTGGCCAGACAGAGCCAGAAGAGAGAGGAGTGTGAACGTGAAGGCTACACGTGCCTCATCCAGCTTTCATAGAAGAGCAAAAGAGTCAAATGGACGCGAAGGGAATGTGATAAAAGCAAGGCATAAAATGTAATGGAAGTAGTAATTTTGTACTCGGGGAGCTTTGAAATGCCTCTTCCTGAGTCTATTCTTCCTTTGTAAATAATGTGTCACAATGGCTATTTCACTTCTTTACTTTGGCCACCATTTGGACTCAGAGTGAAGATCAGAACCGCACAAGTTACTGACACAAATGCCGGCGTGATTTGGTCACTACACTACGGTCAAAACGACAGTAGGGATTCTCATCCCACATTTATTTGGAGACAAGGGGCAAGGGAGTACTTGTCACCAATGCCCTCGACGCTCAAATACATTGTTCACTACATGCTTTAACTATACATTTTCGTCTTCCTCGACATAAGACATTGCTCATTGTCCCTAATAGGACGCATTCTCTATTCCATTTGTCCTGTTATCATGCCACCAGGTCTCATAATAATGCAACTTGGATGTCGTACGAATCGTACTTCATTTGTTCAGTTAATTACATTGTTCGTACACTTTTAGGACGTAAGGACGTATATTAGTTACCAAATCAGTGTATATATTGGCTCTACCACGTAAATAAATATTTGCGAAAATAATTATAATTATCAATAGTTTGTATTCAATTTTAATTATCTTAATTCACATACTTTAGTACCTAATTTTTCTAAAAGTTTAGTGAAATCCATATGCACTATCCCTGAAACTGTAAACTGTGAGTACAGTTGCAGATGAGGTTCGTTTTGCACTGGCCAGCAAAGTTTGAAGAAGTGAAAAAGACGAGGAAACACGAGAAGCGAAAGGTAAGGAAAGGAAGATATTTTCTTTTGATAGCTCTCACAGAGCTTGGAATAGTCGTTTTAGAGAGAGAAGGTAAAAAATTGGAGAGATCTTCCAGTCGCGCTCTCGGTCCGTATTGAGTGCATAATAGATGAAGGGATGTTGGGATGTGGAGGAGTAATAGAAATTCGCTAGACTGCAGACTTTACTTTCTCGTTTCTCGTCACTCGACAGAAATACGGTGGGTCTGTCTGTTGTGTCTTTTCTACGTTATGTTATGCCGTACTTCTTCCTTGCCTTTACCTTTGGTTTTCCCGAAACATAAGCTTCGAAGAGTGTGTGCAAAGGAAAAGAACGACGAGATATAAAAAGGAACGAATTATATCCTAAGGAAAGAGGGAAAACGGTGAAAAAAAGAAAGTCGACAGGAATGACGGAGCAATGGGGTAATCGGCATTCTTGCCTTCACGTCCTTCTGTGACGTTCGCAACCCCTGAAAACTAGTCCGGAGAGACCCATTCGCCGTCACGAAACCGAAAACAATTGAGAAATGTCCCCGCAAAAACTGTAAATCACTCCGTCCTCCTTGAGCTGAAGACGGGCGCCTGCCACTGAACCTATCGTGTCAAACACATTCACCGGTGAAAACTTTGTGGTGGTGCAAATACAACTTTTCCTTACTTACTTTTTTTGTCCATACTGTTGCATGTTTTCCGAGATGAAATGCAAACGCGCATAAATAAACCAACCTGTATGTGTGCAACAGATACCATTACTTTACGTTTCTTACTTCACGTACGATTTCTTATAACATTATGCACTATTATGTAACTTACATGCTTTACTGAGTCCTATGTACTTTTGACTACTTTCTACACAAGACTGACGTTCGGTTAAGTGACACTTTGAATTTAACATAGAATCTACTAATTAGCAAACTTTTCCCTAAAAATGTACTATATTACAATATGTTCTATACATAAATCTATATGAAGATATCCCATCCACGACTTGCTTTATATTATCAAAATGGCAGTTATATACTGTTTCATTAGTGAGGAGAAAAAAAGTGAAGAATACTTGAACGTTTTGCTGTGTGGTTGCATGCTCTTTTCTCGAGGATGATTTCACAGAAGCAAATAAGTGCTTGAGGCTGATACTATAGAAGGCAGTGTGAATGATTTTCTCCATCGAGATTGTCAGAGTGAAAGATGGTTGGCTCTCCTTCCTGGAAAATGGTTAACACTCCACTTCACTTTATTTCACTTCCGTGAACGTAGGTCTCCCCTGCGATTTTTATCAGTTGAGACGAGAACATATGCCTACTCGTAGTTCGACTCCTAATAAATACCCTGGTGGCCAGGCGCCCACCACTTAAGAGCATTATCACTCACTGAAAATTCCACGTGCAGAAGGTGCACAGACGCCCATTAGATGCAATTCCACTTCTCCAGTGAATGAGAATTAGCCAAAATGAAATTGAAAACTTTTTCTCTCGTCTCGATCTTCTTCATTCTTTCTCCTCATTGAGCCAGCCACGCTGAATGACTGTGTAGAGCGTACTCGTAAGTAATCAAGGAAGAAATTCTCATCGTGTCCTACTAACGTACTACGACTCGCCTTTCTCTGTGCTTTGCCTACTAAATCTTTTTAACTCAGTCAGTCAGACAGACTTTTGCAATTCTATAGTTTTTGAAAAACCGCTTCCCAATAATCGAATTTTCTAAAGTTTGGTTTTAATGCAATCAAATTACACTTTTGTTCAATGATGGAAATTACTATTACTATTGTATATTACAATGAATATTGTTTAGAATCTTAGAACCGAAGGGTTCTAAGTTCAATCTTGCCATTAATTTTTACAATAATGCAAAAGAAAGAGATTTGTAACTTGAGTTAAAAAACGGATGTTCGACATTATAAAAAACCAAATCGGAAGGAACAAAGAAAATAAAGTGTAAGGCGAAGAACAAGATAAGATTCGAATAGCAAATGCTGCAGTTGGGAAAAGTGAAGCTGATAATCAGTAATTGAGATTTAGAGGGGAAGGAAATTATTACGACGATACTTTATGAGACCACGGAAGAGGAGGATCGATAATTGGAAATGAAAGTTGTACTTAAACAGCGAAAGAGAGAAAGAAGGGGAAAAAGAAGAGACTATAATAGTTTAGTGTTACTTCAGATGGGCCGATGCAGGGATGAAGTGA
>JABASF010001999.1:0-17529 GCA_019776145.1 Harlomillsia oculata
TTACTATTACATTACGGTTTCAAAACATAAACAACTGAAATTCATTACCACTAACATAAAGAATTCATTACAACAATTCATAATTTAGAAACAAAAGAATTGACCTAATTTTAATTTACAGTCCCCTCAGTCGGGTTATCAACGATACCCGAATCAACTCTGAAGTCAATTCTTGCAATTTTGGTAGCTGGGCGTGTGAATGATCTTCCATCCTCAAGCTTTACAGTCGCAGACCTTACCTGCTTATCCCCTTTTGCAGTCTTGACCTCTGTGACCGTTCCTCTAGACCAGACGTTGTCTCCGAAACTCTCCTCAACAGCTACTTTCACCTTGTCTCCAATCTTGAGCGGCTCGACTTTCTCCAACCATTTAGAGCGGAATGAGATCTTGGGAAGAACTTCATTGATGAATCTCTTCCGGAACATGTCAGAACGAGCCTGGTTTGCTCTCCACTGGTCCCTGCCAAATACTTCACGTTCTTCAACTGTGACATGATGAGGTAGAAGAGTCGGGGTTCCAAGGAGGAAGTGCATGGGAGTGAGAGGTGCTGGATCATCTGGGTTCAAAGGAATTTCAGTGAGTGGACGACTGTTTACGACGGCAGCAGCGTCTGTCAAAAAAGTTGACAAGGATTCGTCATCCGGGTTTCCTTTTTGCCAAATGGACTCGATTGCCTTCTTGGAAAGCTTGACCATAATCTCCCAGGCGCCTCCCATATGAGCAGCATGTGCAGGGATCATTTTCCATGTGATCTTCCGTCCCATCAACATCTTCTTCATTCCTTCGTCTTTGCACTTCTCAATTGCACCCTCAAGTTCTGCAATGGCTCCAATAAAATTTGATCCTTGGTCGGACCAGATTTCCTTTGGGATTCCACGGATACAGGAAAAACGATGCAAAGCCAGAAGACACGAGTTTGTATCGAGACTGTCAGCTTTTTCAATGTGGATGGCTCGACATGACAAGCAAGTGAAAAGTGCAGCATACCTTTTCACTTCGGATCTTCCAACTTTAACTGTCAAGGGACCGAAATAATCTAAGCCCGTAAAAGTGAAAGGACGAGTCGGCATTTCCAATCGTACATTTGGAAGCTGTCCCATGAGTGGTGGTCGTGGTTTTGCATCTCGTTCACTGCAGAATGCACACGATGACTTGACACGTTTGATGAGTCTTTTGGCCCCAAGGATCCAATATCGGTTTCGTAACTGTGCCAAAATGGTCTTTTCGCCCTGGTGATTGTATCGCACGTGGTAACATCGTACCAACATCATGACTGAGGGCCCTTTGCTATGCAACAGAATTGGGTTGCGGCCGAATTCATCATGGTGCGGAGAGTGTTCCATTCGCGTACTTGCTCTCAAAAGTCCATTTTCATCAATCCATGGTGCGAATTTGTACAGTACACTTTTCTTACGCAATAGTGACTTCGCAATCTGATTGTCCTTGGGTTTCTTGACTCGCGTTAACGCTTCATATTCAAGTGGGAAGAAACCTTGTTGGTTTCGTTTTAGCCAGTAGATTTCAGCCCTTTCAATGTCCATGTCAGTGTTGCTGTCAAAAAGCTTCAGAGCTGTTTTATCCAGCAATTCAGTCCAATCCTTACACTTAGATTCATCAACAACAGCAGTAGGAATGCTCACAGGAATCACTTGAGTTGACTCTGTGGGTTTAAGTAGGTATGGATCGGGAACTAAATCTTCTTTCTTCTCAAGTCTGGATTGATCAGGCCAGTCAGCTTTTGGGAGTTTCATGAACTCAGGTCCATTTATCCACGTGCTCTCTGGACTAAAGTCAATGGGAGCTTCCGCTCGAGTCGCTTCGTCAGCAACGTTCAGTTTCGTGGGCACATAGTGCCACTCATCGACTTTGGATTCTTCAAAAATCTCCGAAAGTCGGAACTTCACAAATGGCTTGTATGCGCATGCATTTTCTGAGCGAATGCGAAAGAGTACGGTAAGGGAATCGGACCAAAAGTATCTTTTGGTGATTCTGACTTCGAGTGAATGGCATTCTTGGACAAACTTGGCCAGACGGACAGCAATGACAGCAGCTTGTAATTCCTTTTCAGGCATCGAGTGACATTTGGTGCGTGGACACAATTTTGACTTTCCCATGACGAAGGAAGTCACAGCTTTCCCCTTCTGGTCCTGGCGAAAGTAGGCGATCGACGAGTATGCTTGCTCGCTCGAATCGCAGAACACATGCAATTCCACGTTCAAATTGAGATCTAAGAAATAGTGGCGAGGAAGTTTGAATTCCTTCGTTCGGGTTACCAAATCCATCCAAGTGTACCATGCATCGGCATGCTCAGGTCCAATTTGCTCATCCCAGTCCAGTTTTTCATAACAATGAGTTTGCGTGAGCACTCTTCCTTTCATGACCAGGTTGACAATGAAACCACACGGGTCATAAATACTAGCAACGTATGCTAATGCCTCTCGGCGGGTTGGAAGCCTCTCACGCTTTAAGACTTCTGGGTGAATTCGGGCAAATTGGAGTTCAAAGTAGTATATGTCTTCATTAGGATCCCATTTCAATCCAAGAATGCGTCCAAAAGGAATGTCGACGTCTTGGGAAATGGTCAAATGATCTCCACTGCGCTTTTCGGAAGGAAGGAGATTAAAAGACACACAGCCCAAAATGTATCTGGCTTGTTTGGGTTCTTGACAGGAAATATCGGGATATAGTTTGTCTTATTTGTGGTTTTTTCGGCTTCTGCAGGTGATAGCTTACGCAAGTAACCCTTCACTATTAACTCATTGATTTGAGTGGACATTTGACGATCCAGATCCGGGTTCTTCCGCCTAACTGCCTCCTGCTTGAAGTATCGACTCAAGGCCATGGATTTATTGTTTGGCATGAATGGATTTTCATCTTTCCATAGGAGTGGCACAGTCCAACGTTCACCATCATACTTCATGCCTCTCTCCAGTAACTCAATGGCTCGCTTCTCATCTTTTGAGTACTTGTCTGCAGTGTACTTGATGCCAATGGAATCCAAGTCAAATCCAGCTTTAATGGCATGCATAATGTCAAGGTCAGACGTCATGGAACATACAGGATAAGACTGACCGTTGCTGTCGTCTTCTCGAACTGATGAGCGGCCACTGATGCTCCAGCCAAGCTTCGTCAGGGTAGCATCAGGAGATCCTTCTGGTCCATGTCTAGCGTCGAGTACTCTTAGCAAATGAATGTTGTCCTTACCAATCAAAATGCCGGGGCGAGCTTCTTTCAAATCGTCAATATTTGGAAGTCGTCGCAAGTGGGGCCACCGATTTCGCATCTCTTCCATGATGCATGTTTGATGCAGTTTCGGCAGCCTCGGAAGGGTGATGGCTTTCACAATGTGTGACTCTGCCTGACCTCGTCCACGGATTCCTACGCAAACTTCCATTGCATTTTCGTACACCTGGCCTTCCTTATTAATTCCATCAATGACGAAATGCTTTCTCGGGCCTGTCAGCTTGAGCTGAGAAAGCAGCTTTTCATCCATGAGGGTTTGTACCGATCCAGTGTCCAAGAAAGCGAATGTGGAAACGGTCCCCTCGTTTGAAAATAAAGTGACAGGAATCACGTCAAGGAGAACTCTGCTCGATGTCGCAGAGTTAGCTGAAGCGGAAGAACTCACTTCTTCATCAGCTTTCAATGTACAGGTAGTAGGACCACCTCTGTCACTCTGATCACTATGACTTTGGTCACTTGAGCTATTGGAGCTGCTTGGACCGTTGGGACTGCTTTCGGACTGTTTCTCCTTACGTTTCGGAATCTCAAATCCGTGGACGAAGGGATGATGCATTTGATAGCATCCTGGCTGATCGCACTTCATCTTCGTACGGCAAATTCTAAAGGCATGTCCAGAATTAAGGCAACCAAGGCACAACTTGTTCTGCATGATGAATTTGATGCGGGTGTCCAAGTCTTTCGATCCCAATAAGTCACAGTGCTTCGTGGCATGTGATTCAGAACAAAACTTGCATTTCCACTTGCGTGGTGAACGGCGACCTGCGGGTGCACGGTCGGAAAGAGAATCACTTGTCACTGGCACTGGTTGTTGTTCGGTGGGCTTTTCTGGTGTCTCAGTCGTCACTGCACACGCTTGGGACTTCGACTTTTCCTTCGTTTGGTTGCTTCCTGGTTTCTTGTCGGTTTCACGTAGAAACTCACGATAGCATTTCGCAATGCTGGACAGCCAAGTGGAAAAATCTTCGAGAGTTCCTGTTCGGTCCCCATTCACGTAGAATTTTGCCCATTTCAATTTGAGGAAGTTTGGCAGCTTGTCCACACATGCATTGAGCATGATTTTGTCATTGAGGTAGACCGGAAGCGAATGCGCTTTCACGGCCACCGTATAATTTTTGACATGCATTGCATAATCAATGATGAGACGAGTCTCACCTTCATGAAGGGGCTTCAACTTTTCCACGTCTTTTTTGAGGGTTAGGAGGATCACCTCTTGATTTCCATACTCTTCTTTGAGAGTGGTGATGATTTCACTCACGTTGGTTGACTCGGTGAGCAGACTGGAAACACGCTCCTTTGCAGCACCCTCAAGACAGTCATTGAGCCTTTGCAGGTTTGCGACATCGTCAATCTTCCCTTCTCTAGTGGCGTTGGTATACTGGGCGAACCACACTGCCCATTCGCGTATACCGCCTGAAAACTTCTTGAGAGGAGTTCGACGGGCTATTTTCATAGCCAAATTCTCCGGTTGTTGTTGAATGACGACTTTTGATGGCGTGGGAGAAGCGACATTTGTTGCCATTGTGGCCATTGCACTGGCCAGCTTTTCCAGCGTGTCTTCCAATTTCGACTTGGACAAGTCATCAAATTCGGTAGTTCGATTCCCGTTATCCCGAATGTCATCATTTTCTTCTTCTTCTTCTTCTAGTTCCGCTTGACGCTGTCGTCGTTCCAATTCTACCAAGTCACGTTGCAACTCAATGTCTCGTCGGCGAGCTTCCAGGTCCACTTGAAGTTGACGCGCACGAAGCTTTGCAGAAGAGGATGAGGTGTTGCTTTTCAACGAGAGACGCGACGAGCAGCGAGGTAACATAGAACCGAATCCAAAACCAGTGAGAGAGTCGTCTGGAGACGGAGCTCTGTGCTCAGCCATTCTGATTCCTGGGTGGTCTTGGTCGACTCGTTTCGTAACACTTGACTTGTTTCGTAACACTTGACTTGTTTCGTAACACTGGTTTCAAAGAACTGGTTTCGTAACACTGGATATCACGTCGGGGTCACCATGATTGAAATAAAGGCTATCTGACCCTGTTGACACAGACGTTGACTGATGCAACAAGTCCCTAACACCCTTATTCCGTACAGACCCGTAGGGAGAGGTCACGATACTGAGTTAACTCAATAGTCAACTGATCTATAACTGGGTCACCACCAGCATTAATGAGCTGGACAACGTTAAGTTTAATGTATCTCACTCGATTTCTTCTTGATGTAAATGTCTTATAAACTCACTTGTGAATAGTGCTAATACATGGACAACCGACAAAAATGAGCAGTGATGCTAGAACAGAAGGATGACCAAGTATTATTTTGACCAAAGTTTATTCCAAATCAAGTAGTGAATTGACAAAATACACAAAATGCGGTCAGAGCTGATTATTGTGCTACCTTCTCACACACCGTCTGAAACCACACTCCCTTCAAAAACGTTCACTCTCTCTCTCTACTGTGCTGAGACACTTAAGGCTTTCAGCTCACACTTCTCCTCTCTTTCAAATGTTACATTGTATGATACATACTAAGGAAAAACATACAATAAACGACGCTCATACTGAACAATACATTACTATTACATTACGGTTTCAAAACATAAACAACTGAAATTCATTACCACTAACATAAAGAATTCATTACAACAATTCATAATTTAGAAACAAAAGAATTGACCTAATTTTAATTTACAGTCCCCTCAGTCGGGTTATCAACGATACCCGAATCAACTCTGAAGTCAATTCTTGCAATTTTGGTAGCTGGGCGTGTGAATGATCTTCCATCCTCAAGCTTTACAGTCGCAGACCTTACCTGCTTATCCCCTTTTGCAGTCTTGACCTCTGTGACCGTTCCTCTAGACCAGACGTTGTCTCCGAAACTCTCCTCAACAGCTACTTTCACCTTGTCTCCAATCTTGAGCGGCTCGACTTTCTCCAACCATTTAGAGCGGAATGAGATCTTGGGAAGAACTTCATTGATGAATCTCTTCCGGAACATGTCAGAACGAGCCTGGTTTGCTCTCCACTGGTCCCTGCCAAATACTTCACGTTCTTCAACTGTGACATGATGAGGTAGAAGAGTCGGGGTTCCAAGGAGGAAGTGCATGGGAGTGAGAGGTGCTGGATCATCTGGGTTCAAAGGAATTTCAGTGAGTGGACGACTGTTTACGACGGCAGCAGCGTCTGTCAAAAAAGTTGACAAGGATTCGTCATCCGGGTTTCCTTTTTGCCAAATGGACTCGATTGCCTTCTTGGAAAGCTTGACCATAATCTCCCAGGCGCCTCCCATATGAGCAGCATGTGCAGGGATCATTTTCCATGTGATCTTCCGTCCCATCAACATCTTCTTCATTCCTTCGTCTTTGCACTTCTCAATTGCACCCTCAAGTTCTGCAATGGCTCCAATAAAATTTGATCCTTGGTCGGACCAGATTTCCTTTGGGATTCCACGGATACAGGAAAAACGATGCAAAGCCAGAAGACACGAGTTTGTATCGAGACTGTCAGCTTTTTCAATGTGGATGGCTCGACATGACAAGCAAGTGAAAAGTGCAGCATACCTTTTCACTTCGGATCTTCCAACTTTAACTGTCAAGGGACCGAAATAATCTAAGCCCGTAAAAGTGAAAGGACGAGTCGGCATTTCCAATCGTACATTTGGAAGCTGTCCCATGAGTGGTGGTCGTGGTTTTGCATCTCGTTCACTGCAGAATGCACACGATGACTTGACACGTTTGATGAGTCTTTTGGCCCCAAGGATCCAATATCGGTTTCGTAACTGTGCCAAAATGGTCTTTTCGCCCTGGTGATTGTATCGCACGTGGTAACATCGTACCAACATCATGACTGAGGGCCCTTTGCTATGCAACAGAATTGGGTTGCGGCCGAATTCATCATGGTGCGGAGAGTGTTCCATTCGCGTACTTGCTCTCAAAAGTCCATTTTCATCAATCCATGGTGCGAATTTGTACAGTACACTTTTCTTACGCAATAGTGACTTCGCAATCTGATTGTCCTTGGGTTTCTTGACTCGCGTTAACGCTTCATATTCAAGTGGGAAGAAACCTTGTTGGTTTCGTTTTAGCCAGTAGATTTCAGCCCTTTCAATGTCCATGTCAGTGTTGCTGTCAAAAAGCTTCAGAGCTGTTTTATCCAGCAATTCAGTCCAATCCTTACACTTAGATTCATCAACAACAGCAGTAGGAATGCTCACAGGAATCACTTGAGTTGACTCTGTGGGTTTAAGTAGGTATGGATCGGGAACTAAATCTTCTTTCTTCTCAAGTCTGGATTGATCAGGCCAGTCAGCTTTTGGGAGTTTCATGAACTCAGGTCCATTTATCCACGTGCTCTCTGGACTAAAGTCAATGGGAGCTTCCGCTCGAGTCGCTTCGTCAGCAACGTTCAGTTTCGTGGGCACATAGTGCCACTCATCGACTTTGGATTCTTCAAAAATCTCCGAAAGTCGGAACTTCACAAATGGCTTGTATGCGCATGCATTTTCTGAGCGAATGCGAAAGAGTACGGTAAGGGAATCGGACCAAAAGTATCTTTTGGTGATTCTGACTTCGAGTGAATGGCATTCTTGGACAAACTTGGCCAGACGGACAGCAATGACAGCAGCTTGTAATTCCTTTTCAGGCATCGAGTGACATTTGGTGCGTGGACACAATTTTGACTTTCCCATGACGAAGGAAGTCACAGCTTTCCCCTTCTGGTCCTGGCGAAAGTAGGCGATCGACGAGTATGCTTGCTCGCTCGAATCGCAGAACACATGCAATTCCACGTTCAAATTGAGATCTAAGAAATAGTGGCGAGGAAGTTTGAATTCCTTCGTTCGGGTTACCAAATCCATCCAAGTGTACCATGCATCGGCATGCTCAGGTCCAATTTGCTCATCCCAGTCCAGTTTTTCATAACAATGAGTTTGCGTGAGCACTCTTCCTTTCATGACCAGGTTGACAATGAAACCACACGGGTCATAAATACTAGCAACGTATGCTAATGCCTCTCGGCGGGTTGGAAGCCTCTCACGCTTTAAGACTTCTGGGTGAATTCGGGCAAATTGGAGTTCAAAGTAGTATATGTCTTCATTAGGATCCCATTTCAATCCAAGAATGCGTCCAAAAGGAATGTCGACGTCTTGGGAAATGGTCAAATGATCTCCACTGCGCTTTTCGGAAGGAAGGAGATTAAAAGACACACAGCCCAAAATGTATCTGGCTTGTTTGGGTTCTTGACAGGAAATATCGGGATATAGTTTGTCTTATTTGTGGTTTTTTCGGCTTCTGCAGGTGATAGCTTACGCAAGTAACCCTTCACTATTAACTCATTGATTTGAGTGGACATTTGACGATCCAGATCCGGGTTCTTCCGCCTAACTGCCTCCTGCTTGAAGTATCGACTCAAGGCCATGGATTTATTGTTTGGCATGAATGGATTTTCATCTTTCCATAGGAGTGGCACAGTCCAACGTTCACCATCATACTTCATGCCTCTCTCCAGTAACTCAATGGCTCGCTTCTCATCTTTTGAGTACTTGTCTGCAGTGTACTTGATGCCAATGGAATCCAAGTCAAATCCAGCTTTAATGGCATGCATAATGTCAAGGTCAGACGTCATGGAACATACAGGATAAGACTGACCGTTGCTGTCGTCTTCTCGAACTGATGAGCGGCCACTGATGCTCCAGCCAAGCTTCGTCAGGGTAGCATCAGGAGATCCTTCTGGTCCATGTCTAGCGTCGAGTACTCTTAGCAAATGAATGTTGTCCTTACCAATCAAAATGCCGGGGCGAGCTTCTTTCAAATCGTCAATATTTGGAAGTCGTCGCAAGTGGGGCCACCGATTTCGCATCTCTTCCATGATGCATGTTTGATGCAGTTTCGGCAGCCTCGGAAGGGTGATGGCTTTCACAATGTGTGACTCTGCCTGACCTCGTCCACGGATTCCTACGCAAACTTCCATTGCATTTTCGTACACCTGGCCTTCCTTATTAATTCCATCAATGACGAAATGCTTTCTCGGGCCTGTCAGCTTGAGCTGAGAAAGCAGCTTTTCATCCATGAGGGTTTGTACCGATCCAGTGTCCAAGAAAGCGAATGTGGAAACGGTCCCCTCGTTTGAAAATAAAGTGACAGGAATCACGTCAAGGAGAACTCTGCTCGATGTCGCAGAGTTAGCTGAAGCGGAAGAACTCACTTCTTCATCAGCTTTCAATGTACAGGTAGTAGGACCACCTCTGTCACTCTGATCACTATGACTTTGGTCACTTGAGCTATTGGAGCTGCTTGGACCGTTGGGACTGCTTTCGGACTGTTTCTCCTTACGTTTCGGAATCTCAAATCCGTGGACGAAGGGATGATGCATTTGATAGCATCCTGGCTGATCGCACTTCATCTTCGTACGGCAAATTCTAAAGGCATGTCCAGAATTAAGGCAACCAAGGCACAACTTGTTCTGCATGATGAATTTGATGCGGGTGTCCAAGTCTTTCGATCCCAATAAGTCACAGTGCTTCGTGGCATGTGATTCAGAACAAAACTTGCATTTCCACTTGCGTGGTGAACGGCGACCTGCGGGTGCACGGTCGGAAAGAGAATCACTTGTCACTGGCACTGGTTGTTGTTCGGTGGGCTTTTCTGGTGTCTCAGTCGTCACTGCACACGCTTGGGACTTCGACTTTTCCTTCGTTTGGTTGCTTCCTGGTTTCTTGTCGGTTTCACGTAGAAACTCACGATAGCATTTCGCAATGCTGGACAGCCAAGTGGAAAAATCTTCGAGAGTTCCTGTTCGGTCCCCATTCACGTAGAATTTTGCCCATTTCAATTTGAGGAAGTTTGGCAGCTTGTCCACACATGCATTGAGCATGATTTTGTCATTGAGGTAGACCGGAAGCGAATGCGCTTTCACGGCCACCGTATAATTTTTGACATGCATTGCATAATCAATGATGAGACGAGTCTCACCTTCATGAAGGGGCTTCAACTTTTCCACGTCTTTTTTGAGGGTTAGGAGGATCACCTCTTGATTTCCATACTCTTCTTTGAGAGTGGTGATGATTTCACTCACGTTGGTTGACTCGGTGAGCAGACTGGAAACACGCTCCTTTGCAGCACCCTCAAGACAGTCATTGAGCCTTTGCAGGTTTGCGACATCGTCAATCTTCCCTTCTCTAGTGGCGTTGGTATACTGGGCGAACCACACTGCCCATTCGCGTATACCGCCTGAAAACTTCTTGAGAGGAGTTCGACGGGCTATTTTCATAGCCAAATTCTCCGGTTGTTGTTGAATGACGACTTTTGATGGCGTGGGAGAAGCGACATTTGTTGCCATTGTGGCCATTGCACTGGCCAGCTTTTCCAGCGTGTCTTCCAATTTCGACTTGGACAAGTCATCAAATTCGGTAGTTCGATTCCCGTTATCCCGAATGTCATCATTTTCTTCTTCTTCTTCTTCTAGTTCCGCTTGACGCTGTCGTCGTTCCAATTCTACCAAGTCACGTTGCAACTCAATGTCTCGTCGGCGAGCTTCCAGGTCCACTTGAAGTTGACGCGCACGAAGCTTTGCAGAAGAGGATGAGGTGTTGCTTTTCAACGAGAGACGCGACGAGCAGCGAGGTAACATAGAACCGAATCCAAAACCAGTGAGAGAGTCGTCTGGAGACGGAGCTCTGTGCTCAGCCATTCTGATTCCTGGGTGGTCTTGGTCGACTCGTTTCGTAACACTTGACTTGTTTCGTAACACTTGACTTGTTTCGTAACACTGGTTTCAAAGAACTGGTTTCGTAACACTGGATATCACGTCGGGGTCACCATGATTGAAATAAAGGCTATCTGACCCTGTTGACACAGACGTTGACTGATGCAACAAGTCCCTAACACCCTTATTCCGTACAGACCCGTAGGGAGAGGTCACGATACTGAGTTAACTCAATAGTCAACTGATCTATAACTGGGTCACCACCAGCATTAATGAGCTGGACAACGTTAAGTTTAATGTATCTCACTCGATTTCTTCTTGATGTAAATGTCTTATAAACTCACTTGTGAATAGTGCTAATACATGGACAACCGACAAAAATGAGCAGTGATGCTAGAACAGAAGGATGACCAAGTATTATTTTGACCAAAGTTTATTCCAAATCAAGTAGTGAATTGACAAAATACACAAAATGCGGTCAGAGCTGATTATTGTGCTACCTTCTCACACACCGTCTGAAACCACACTCCCTTCAAAAACGTTCACTCTCTCTCTCTACTGTGCTGAGACACTTAAGGCTTTCAGCTCACACTTCTCCTCTCTTTCAAATGTTACATTGTATGATACATACTAAGGAAAAACATACAATAAACGACGCTCATACTGAACAATACATTACTATTACATTACGGTTTCAAAACATAAACAACTGAAATTCATTACCACTAACATAAAGAATTCATTACAACAATTCATAATTTAGAAACAAAAGAATTGACCTAATTTTAATTTACAGTCCCCTCAGTCGGGTTATCAACGATACCCGAATCAACTCTGAAGTCAATTCTTGCAATTTTGGTAGCTGGGCGTGTGAATGATCTTCCATCCTCAAGCTTTACAGTCGCAGACCTTACCTGCTTATCCCCTTTTGCAGTCTTGACCTCTGTGACCGTTCCTCTAGACCAGACGTTGTCTCCGAAACTCTCCTCAACAGCTACTTTCACCTTGTCTCCAATCTTGAGCGGCTCGACTTTCTCCAACCATTTAGAGCGGAATGAGATCTTGGGAAGAACTTCATTGATGAATCTCTTCCGGAACATGTCAGAACGAGCCTGGTTTGCTCTCCACTGGTCCCTGCCAAATACTTCACGTTCTTCAACTGTGACATGATGAGGTAGAAGAGTCGGGGTTCCAAGGAGGAAGTGCATGGGAGTGAGAGGTGCTGGATCATCTGGGTTCAAAGGAATTTCAGTGAGTGGACGACTGTTTACGACGGCAGCAGCGTCTGTCAAAAAAGTTGACAAGGATTCGTCATCCGGGTTTCCTTTTTGCCAAATGGACTCGATTGCCTTCTTGGAAAGCTTGACCATAATCTCCCAGGCGCCTCCCATATGAGCAGCATGTGCAGGGATCATTTTCCATGTGATCTTCCGTCCCATCAACATCTTCTTCATTCCTTCGTCTTTGCACTTCTCAATTGCACCCTCAAGTTCTGCAATGGCTCCAATAAAATTTGATCCTTGGTCGGACCAGATTTCCTTTGGGATTCCACGGATACAGGAAAAACGATGCAAAGCCAGAAGACACGAGTTTGTATCGAGACTGTCAGCTTTTTCAATGTGGATGGCTCGACATGACAAGCAAGTGAAAAGTGCAGCATACCTTTTCACTTCGGATCTTCCAACTTTAACTGTCAAGGGACCGAAATAATCTAAGCCCGTAAAAGTGAAAGGACGAGTCGGCATTTCCAATCGTACATTTGGAAGCTGTCCCATGAGTGGTGGTCGTGGTTTTGCATCTCGTTCACTGCAGAATGCACACGATGACTTGACACGTTTGATGAGTCTTTTGGCCCCAAGGATCCAATATCGGTTTCGTAACTGTGCCAAAATGGTCTTTTCGCCCTGGTGATTGTATCGCACGTGGTAACATCGTACCAACATCATGACTGAGGGCCCTTTGCTATGCAACAGAATTGGGTTGCGGCCGAATTCATCATGGTGCGGAGAGTGTTCCATTCGCGTACTTGCTCTCAAAAGTCCATTTTCATCAATCCATGGTGCGAATTTGTACAGTACACTTTTCTTACGCAATAGTGACTTCGCAATCTGATTGTCCTTGGGTTTCTTGACTCGCGTTAACGCTTCATATTCAAGTGGGAAGAAACCTTGTTGGTTTCGTTTTAGCCAGTAGATTTCAGCCCTTTCAATGTCCATGTCAGTGTTGCTGTCAAAAAGCTTCAGAGCTGTTTTATCCAGCAATTCAGTCCAATCCTTACACTTAGATTCATCAACAACAGCAGTAGGAATGCTCACAGGAATCACTTGAGTTGACTCTGTGGGTTTAAGTAGGTATGGATCGGGAACTAAATCTTCTTTCTTCTCAAGTCTGGATTGATCAGGCCAGTCAGCTTTTGGGAGTTTCATGAACTCAGGTCCATTTATCCACGTGCTCTCTGGACTAAAGTCAATGGGAGCTTCCGCTCGAGTCGCTTCGTCAGCAACGTTCAGTTTCGTGGGCACATAGTGCCACTCATCGACTTTGGATTCTTCAAAAATCTCCGAAAGTCGGAACTTCACAAATGGCTTGTATGCGCATGCATTTTCTGAGCGAATGCGAAAGAGTACGGTAAGGGAATCGGACCAAAAGTATCTTTTGGTGATTCTGACTTCGAGTGAATGGCATTCTTGGACAAACTTGGCCAGACGGACAGCAATGACAGCAGCTTGTAATTCCTTTTCAGGCATCGAGTGACATTTGGTGCGTGGACACAATTTTGACTTTCCCATGACGAAGGAAGTCACAGCTTTCCCCTTCTGGTCCTGGCGAAAGTAGGCGATCGACGAGTATGCTTGCTCGCTCGAATCGCAGAACACATGCAATTCCACGTTCAAATTGAGATCTAAGAAATAGTGGCGAGGAAGTTTGAATTCCTTCGTTCGGGTTACCAAATCCATCCAAGTGTACCATGCATCGGCATGCTCAGGTCCAATTTGCTCATCCCAGTCCAGTTTTTCATAACAATGAGTTTGCGTGAGCACTCTTCCTTTCATGACCAGGTTGACAATGAAACCACACGGGTCATAAATACTAGCAACGTATGCTAATGCCTCTCGGCGGGTTGGAAGCCTCTCACGCTTTAAGACTTCTGGGTGAATTCGGGCAAATTGGAGTTCAAAGTAGTATATGTCTTCATTAGGATCCCATTTCAATCCAAGAATGCGTCCAAAAGGAATGTCGACGTCTTGGGAAATGGTCAAATGATCTCCACTGCGCTTTTCGGAAGGAAGGAGATTAAAAGACACACAGCCCAAAATGTATCTGGCTTGTTTGGGTTCTTGACAGGAAATATCGGGATATAGTTTGTCTTATTTGTGGTTTTTTCGGCTTCTGCAGGTGATAGCTTACGCAAGTAACCCTTCACTATTAACTCATTGATTTGAGTGGACATTTGACGATCCAGATCCGGGTTCTTCCGCCTAACTGCCTCCTGCTTGAAGTATCGACTCAAGGCCATGGATTTATTGTTTGGCATGAATGGATTTTCATCTTTCCATAGGAGTGGCACAGTCCAACGTTCACCATCATACTTCATGCCTCTCTCCAGTAACTCAATGGCTCGCTTCTCATCTTTTGAGTACTTGTCTGCAGTGTACTTGATGCCAATGGAATCCAAGTCAAATCCAGCTTTAATGGCATGCATAATGTCAAGGTCAGACGTCATGGAACATACAGGATAAGACTGACCGTTGCTGTCGTCTTCTCGAACTGATGAGCGGCCACTGATGCTCCAGCCAAGCTTCGTCAGGGTAGCATCAGGAGATCCTTCTGGTCCATGTCTAGCGTCGAGTACTCTTAGCAAATGAATGTTGTCCTTACCAATCAAAATGCCGGGGCGAGCTTCTTTCAAATCGTCAATATTTGGAAGTCGTCGCAAGTGGGGCCACCGATTTCGCATCTCTTCCATGATGCATGTTTGATGCAGTTTCGGCAGCCTCGGAAGGGTGATGGCTTTCACAATGTGTGACTCTGCCTGACCTCGTCCACGGATTCCTACGCAAACTTCCATTGCATTTTCGTACACCTGGCCTTCCTTATTAATTCCATCAATGACGAAATGCTTTCTCGGGCCTGTCAGCTTGAGCTGAGAAAGCAGCTTTTCATCCATGAGGGTTTGTACCGATCCAGTGTCCAAGAAAGCGAATGTGGAAACGGTCCCCTCGTTTGAAAATAAAGTGACAGGAATCACGTCAAGGAGAACTCTGCTCGATGTCGCAGAGTTAGCTGAAGCGGAAGAACTCACTTCTTCATCAGCTTTCAATGTACAGGTAGTAGGACCACCTCTGTCACTCTGATCACTATGACTTTGGTCACTTGAGCTATTGGAGCTGCTTGGACCGTTGGGACTGCTTTCGGACTGTTTCTCCTTACGTTTCGGAATCTCAAATCCGTGGACGAAGGGATGATGCATTTGATAGCATCCTGGCTGATCGCACTTCATCTTCGTACGGCAAATTCTAAAGGCATGTCCAGAATTAAGGCAACCAAGGCACAACTTGTTCTGCATGATGAATTTGATGCGGGTGTCCAAGTCTTTCGATCCCAATAAGTCACAGTGCTTCGTGGCATGTGATTCAGAACAAAACTTGCATTTCCACTTGCGTGGTGAACGGCGACCTGCGGGTGCACGGTCGGAAAGAGAATCACTTGTCACTGGCACTGGTTGTTGTTCGGTGGGCTTTTCTGGTGTCTCAGTCGTCACTGCACACGCTTGGGACTTCGACTTTTCCTTCGTTTGGTTGCTTCCTGGTTTCTTGTCGGTTTCACGTAGAAACTCACGATAGCATTTCGCAATGCTGGACAGCCAAGTGGAAAAATCTTCGAGAGTTCCTGTTCGGTCCCCATTCACGTAGAATTTTGCCCATTTCAATTTGAGGAAGTTTGGCAGCTTGTCCACACATGCATTGAGCATGATTTTGTCATTGAGGTAGACCGGAAGCGAATGCGCTTTCACGGCCACCGTATAATTTTTGACATGCATTGCATAATCAATGATGAGACGAGTCTCACCTTCATGAAGGGGCTTCAACTTTTCCACGTCTTTTTTGAGGGTTAGGAGGATCACCTCTTGATTTCCATACTCTTCTTTGAGAGTGGTGATGATTTCACTCACGTTGGTTGACTCGGTGAGCAGACTGGAAACACGCTCCTTTGCAGCACCCTCAAGACAGTCATTGAGCCTTTGCAGGTTTGCGACATCGTCAATCTTCCCTTCTCTAGTGGCGTTGGTATACTGGGCGAACCACACTGCCCATTCGCGTATACCGCCTGAAAACTTCTTGAGAGGAGTTCGACGGGCTATTTTCATAGCCAAATTCTCCGGTTGTTGTTGAATGACGACTTTTGATGGCGTGGGAGAAGCGACATTTGTTGCCATTGTGGCCATTGCACTGGCCAGCTTTTCCAGCGTGTCTTCCAATTTCGACTTGGACAAGTCATCAAATTCGGTAGTTCGATTCCCGTTATCCCGAATGTCATCATTTTCTTCTTCTTCTTCTTCTAGTTCCGCTTGACGCTGTCGTCGTTCCAATTCTACCAAGTCACGTTGCAACTCAATGTCTCGTCGGCGAGCTTCCAGGTCCACTTGAAGTTGACGCGCACGAAGCTTTGCAGAAGAGGATGAGGTGTTGCTTTTCAACGAGAGACGCGACGAGCAGCGAGGTAACATAGAACCGAATCCAAAACCAGTGAGAGAGTCGTCTGGAGACGGAGCTCTGTGCTCAGCCATTCTGATTCCTGGGTGGTCTTGGTCGACTCGTTTCGTAACACTTGACTTGTTTCGTAACACTTGACTTGTTTCGTAACACTGGTTTCAAAGAACTGGTTTCGTAACACTGGATATCACGTCGGGGTCACCATGATTGAAATAAAGGCTATCTGACCCTGTTGACACAGACGTTGACTGATGCAACAAGTCCCTAACACCCTTATTCCGTACAGACCCGTAGGGAGAGGTCACGATACTGAGTTAACTCAATAGTCAACTGATCTATAACTGGGTCACCACCAGCATTAATGAGCTGGACAACGTTAAGTTTAATGTATCTCACTCGATTTCTTCTTGATGTAAATGTCTTATAAACTCACTTGTGAATAGTGCTAATACATGGACAACCGACAAAAATGAGCAGTGATGCTAGAACAGAAGGATGACCAAGTATTATTTTGACCAAAGTTTATTCCAAATCAAGTAGTGAATTGACAAAATACACAAAATGCGGTCAGAGCTGATTATTGTGCTACCTTCTCACACACCGTCTGAAACCACACTCCCTTCAAAAACGTTCACTCTCTCTCTCTACTGTGCTGAGACACTTAAGGCTTTCAGCTCACACTTCTCCTCTCTTTCAAATGTTACATTGTATGATACATACTAAGGAAAAACATACAATAAACGACGCTCATACTGAACAATACATTACTATTACATTACGGTTTCAAAACATAAACAACTGAAATTCATTACCACTAACATAAAGAATTCATTACAACAATTCATAATTTAGAAACAAAAGAATTGACCTAATTTTAATTTACA